>MCFG01000064.1:40000-87500 GCA_002104895.1 Anaeromyces robustus | reverse complement strand
TTTTTTTTTTTTTTTTTTTTTTTTTTTAATTTTTTGTTTGTATAAAAAAATTTAATTAAAGTTTCATTTTATTAATAAGTTCAGTACAAAGATTTTTATAGGCCCAACTATTACCAGACATTCTTTTAAATTTCAAACCATTTAAAGATAATCTAGGTAATTTACAAATTTCAATTTCAAATACAATATCATCTTTTTTAACCGTTACTACAAATGAATTTATTTCATATTGTAATCCAAGTTCAGTAACTACTCTAACAATTTCTTGTAATAAACTTTTAGCATCTTTGGAAGATGTTGTATTCATAGAGAAAGTAAAACGTAATGAACGTGGTTCTGTTCTTACTTTACCTGGTTTTTTACCAGAAAGTGAAGCATTAGAATTAAATGCATTACCTTCTTCTCCTCCATTTCCATTAGAATCATTATTATTTGTTTCATTATTTTCATTAACTTCTTGTACAGCTTGTTGGGCTTGCATCATCATTGTAGTGGTATCAATAGTTTGAGCTCTTTCACGCTTACGACGTGAGAAAATAGATGGTTTTGTAGTAGTAGTTGTAGTTGGAGTAGTTGTTGTAGTAACTTGATTTGAATTATTACTAGAAAGACTTGGCATAGCTTCTATACTACCATTGGATGTATTATTATTATTATTATTGTTACTATTATTTTCAGTAGATGATTTATGATTATCTGAAGATGTTGGAGTAGCATTTGTTGGTGATTTATTTTGTTCTACACTATTTTGACCTATCATTTTTCTTAAATTAGAAACATCTACTGGTGTAGTAGCAGCAGAACTAATAGTAGCGGCACGTTTACGACGAGGAGCTGCAGCAGCTGGTGTTGGACCAGATGGTAAAGGTTTTGGTAAAGTAGCAGCATTAGTAGTACCAGGTATACTAGAATTATTATTAGAACCAGGTAAAGATGGCATTGTATCCGGTAAAGGTGCTAATTTATCTTCTGGAATACTACTTGAAACACCACTAATTTGAGGTAAAGGTTGAGGTTTTACAACATGAGGAGCTTCAAAAGTAGTAGCATGTTCTTGTGGTATAGCAGGTAAAGCATTATTATTATTATTGAAATTCGTTTTATTAGCATCTTTATTATTATCAATAATTTCATCCGTTACAGATTTTTCATTATTATTTGAAGCTAATTTACGTAAATGACGATCAGCAATTAAGAAATAAGTAGCACTAATATTATCATAAGCATTTTCATTAAGACATTTTTTCACGGTTTCACGATCAATACCAATTTTTTCCATTTCATCAAATACTTTTAATTGTTCTTCTGGTGAAAGAACTAAAGGTTGATTATTAACTTCATTTTGTTCATTACTTTTATCATAATCCATATTAAACCATTTATCTTTTTTAACATCTTCTAATGTAGCACGTTTTGCTGGATCAACAGTAAGCATACGTTTAATTAAGGCTTCACATTCTAATTAATTTTTAATATATTTCAAAAGAAAAAAATAAAAATGAAATGTGATATAAAGAAAGAAAAAGTATTAAAATATTGATAAAAAAATTGTTTAAATATAAATAATTATTATTTTAATATTTTTTTATATTTTTTTGTTATTGTTGTTATTGTTGTTATTTATTGAATATTGATAGTTGTTTTTTATTATTATTATTATTTATAATTATATTATTAGTAATATTATTTGATTATTGTTAATCATATTTAAATTTATATTATATGTAAAATAAAAATTAAAAAATAAATTGTTAAATTATTATTATTTATTATAATTTATTATTAGTATTAGTATTATTAGTATTATTAGTTATTAACTACTCAAAATAATTTAATTAATAATATATAAAAAAATTTTTTTTTTCATATCATTTTTAATGTAATTTATTAATATTATTAAAAAAAGAAAAAAAAAATTTTTTTTTTCTTTTTATATTTACCTGTTGACATATAGAATGGAACTTTAAATTTACCAGCTAAAACTCTTGCACGTAATTTTGCTAAAGTAGAACCATCAAAAGGTAAACCACCACAAACTAAAACATAAAGTACAACCCCTAAAGACCAAATATCTACTTCAGGACCAGAATATTCTTTACCTTGAAATAATTCTGGAGCAGCATATGGAGGAGAACCACACCAAGTATTAAGACGTTGACCTGGTGAAAATTGATTTGAAAAACCAAAATCAGCAATTTTAACATTCATATTACGATCTAAAAGTAAATTTTCAGCTTTTAAATCTCTATGAATAACATGAAGATTATGACAATATTCAATAGCTGAAACAATTTGACGATAAATTCTACGAGCTTCTTTTTCTTTCATTCTACCATGAGCAACTAAATAATCAAAAATTTCACCACTAGAAGCATATTCCATAAAAAGATATAATTCTGTTGGGGTATCAATAACTTCATATAATTTAACAATATTGGGATGATTTAAAAGTTTCATAATACGAACTTCTCTAAATAATTTTTTAGCTGTAGTTTTATCTAATTTTGCTTTATCAATAACTTTAACAGCCACCTTTTATATATAATAAATTCATGTTTGTTTTTTTGTTTTTTTTTTTTTTTGTTTTTTTTTTTGATTTTATATTTTTATGTATATTTATATTTATATTTATATTTATATTGATTTTATTTTAATAAAAAATTATAATATATTAATTATTGAAAAAATTGATTAATATATAATTTTTTATGAACATTTAAAAATATAATAATCATATTATTTCCATTAATTTTTCCATTATAGTTGTTCCATTATTGTTTTATTAAACAAAATATTTATAATAATATTATGAATATATATATATATATATATATATAAGTATTTATTAATTATTTGTATATATTGTTATTTAGTATTAATATTATTATTTATTTGAATTTAAAAATAAATATATATATATAAATAAAAAAAAAAAAGAATTTTCGCAAATTATTTATTTTAATCATAATAATAATAATATATTAATTATTATTAAATAAAAAAATAATAATAATAAAATATATATAAAATAGTTTGAACATTTTATATAATTTTTATTTTTCTTTTTATTTTCTTTCTTTCTGTCTTTCTTCTTTTTTTTTCAGTTTTATTTTTATTTTTATTATTTTTATTATTATTATTATTACTAATTTTATTATTATTATTTTTTTTTTAATTTTTTATTAATTTTTTTAATTAATTATTAGTATATAAAATATTATATATATATGTATATATTAATAATACCTGTTCTTTAGTTAAAATATGAGTTGCAATTTTAACTTTAGCAAAATTACCTTCACCAATATTTTTACCTAATTCATAATTACCAATCCTTTTTACGGATGGTCTAACAGATCTTCTATCTGAAAGTGGGCGAATTTCAGCCATTTTTTTATTTTATTTTTTTTTTTTATTTTTATTTTTTTTATTTTTTTTTTTTTTTCTTAATTCTATTTTAATTTTATTTTGTGTTTAAACTCTTTTCTCTTTTTTTTTTATATTTTTTATTTTTATTTCATTTTTTTTTTTTTTTTAATATATTAAATTCATTGATTTTTAATTAATTTATTTCATATGTATATATAAATAAATTATGTAATATGTAATATATTACAATATAGAAAAGTATTATTTAATAAAAAATAAATAAATAAATAAAATTTTAATTAAAAATTATTTTATATTAAAAAAGAAAAAATATTATATTTGTATTCTTATTTTTTATTAAATAATTAAAATTTTTTTAATATAAATATTTAAAATTTGTTTTTTTTAAAAATAAATAAAAATATCCCTTACAAAATAATTATTATTTTTGTGTAAATTTCTTTTTTATTAAAGTTTTATCCACAATTGTTTTCTGTCACTTTTTGCTTTTAAATTTTGATATATATAATTATCTTTTTTTATTTTGATGAACAATTAATAATAACAGAGAAAAAAAAAAGATGATAATAAAAAAAGATATTATAAAATGTAATATTATATATAAAAATTTAATTTGTCAATATGTTATAGTGATTTATTAAATTATTATATATTTAATATATGTATTATTTAATATATAAATATAAATTATTTTTTATTGGTAATAATATATAAAATGATATTTAAAAAATGTTTCTTTAATTTTTGTTTATTTATTTATTTATAAAATATTATTATTAAATATATTTTATTGTTAATAAAAAAAAATAAAAATAAGAAATGTATGAATTATTGCTTTAATATTTTTCTTTTTCTTTTTTCCTTATCTGCTTGTTTGTTTTTTCTATATGATTTGATAAATTTTAAAACCTCTTTTAAATGAAATGTTTGATTATATAATTATTATATGTCTATTTTTTATTTTTTGAAATATATTAATTATAGAAATATTCATGTATAGAGTATTATAGAGTATACAATAAAAAATTTTTTTTCTAAATAGATGTAATATTCTATATTGGAGAATATATTTTAAAAAAGATATACAATCATTTTCTCTATTTATTTTTTTTTTTTTTCAATCTAAATTTGTATATATATATTATTATTTTAAAATAGTTTTTTTTTATTCTTTTCTCTCTTTTTTGTTAAATAATCTCTATTAAAACAATATATTACTTTTTTTATTTCTCTATATATGGTAATAAAACTTTTTCTTTATATAAAAAATAATTGTTTTAATTATATAATTTTTGTTACTTGGTATTGTATATGCGTCTGATTTTTTGTTTTTCGTTTCTGCTTTTTTATTTTATTTTTGTATTTTTATATTCTTATTTTTATTCTTATTCTTTCTCTTATTTTATTTTATATTCGTTTATTATAATTTTTTTTATAAAAAGAGAAATAATTTAATAATATTTTTTTTTATTTTTACTTTTTTTTTACTATTGTCTTAAAACTTCCTTGGAAAAAAAATAATTATAATAATTCAATGGCTTAAAAATATTTTTTTAAAAAAAAAAATAAAAAAGAAAAAAGAATTAAATTTAAAAATAAAATAAAATTATAGAAATAAAAATAAATAAATAAATAACACTAATTATAAAATAAAACTAAAATAAATAATAAAATTTTAGAGTATTTTTTTTTTTAAATATAATTTATTTAATATGTTGATTTATGTTATTTGTAAAATAAAATATAATATAATAAAAAGAAAAAAAAATTAATATTTATAAAGCATAATAATAATATTATTATTATTAATATTATTATAATTAAATATATATATACAGTTATATACAATTATGTATATTATATATTTTTTATTTAAAAATTTTCAGTTCTTTTTATTTATTTTATTTATTAAATAACTCTAAATAAATGTAAAAAGTATAATTTTATTTAATATTTGAGATAAATTATGAAAAAAAAAAAAAAAAAAAGCAAAATAAAATTAAATATTTAATTAAGAAATAAAATTTATAATGAATTATTATTAGAACATAAAAAAAAAAAACATTTATATATTACAGATTAAATGTAATTTTTTATAATTAAATAAGAATATAAATAATTAACTTATTTTGAAATATTTATAAAATTTATGTATTATTAATGAAATCTTATTTTATAATATTCTAATAATTATATATAAAAGTTGATTTTATAATCGATTGTAATAAGATTATCCACGTAAAAGCAATATCATAGAATAAATATAAACATAAAAAAAAAGTATAACAAAAGAATCATATATGAATATTATTAAGGATATATAATACTTATAATACTTATAATTATAATTCTTTCTATAATTGATTATTACATATCTTTGATTTTTTTTTTCTTTTCTTTATAAAAATATGTATGTTTAATGGCTTTTTTTTTTTTTTTTTTTTTTTTTTTTTTTTTTTTTTTTTATACAAAATAATAATCTTAAAAACTTTAAAAAAAATTATAGATTAAATCAGTAATAATAGTTTTAATTTATAGTGAAATAAAATAAAAAAATAATAATAAAAAAATATAATTAAAATTAAAAATTCTAAAACTTAAACCGAAAAGATAAAAAAAAAATCTTCCAACGAATTATTGATCCGATATAATAAAAAAAAAAAAAAAAAACAATAATAATAAATATATATATAATTTTTTATAAATAATAAATTATGAATAATTCTTTTTTTTTTTTTTTTCTTCTTTACATCTGATTTTTTTTTCTAATAAAAAATATTAAATACTTAAATATATCTATATAAAAAATAATAATAGAAATAAATAATAAAACAATTATTTAAAATTTCAGCTAACATAGTATATTGCATTTTTTATCATTTATTTTTTTCAGCATCTTGTCATATATATATCGTATATAATGATTAAAGAAAATTGTTTTAAAATTATATAATAAAGTATCAAAGAAAGTTTTTATTCATAATACTTATATTCATTATTTTAATATTGTAAGAAATATAAATACTTTTATATATAAAAAGATAAGGTATAATTATATATATGTATTATGTTGGAATAGATATAAAACAAGAAAGAAGTTGTTTCAATTAATAGTTTTTTAAAAAAACCATTTAACAAATTATTATTATTATTATTAGTAGTAGTAGTAGTAATAGTAGTAGTAGTTGTAGTATATTTTTTCAACTATTTTTATTTTAAAATAAATTGAATTATCTATTAAAAAGAAAATTAGCAAAAGAATAAATAACTGTTTTCATTATGCAAAATACAATAACTGTTTTCATTATGCAAAATACAATAAAAATTAATAATAAAAAAAAAACAAAAAAAAATAAAATAAAAATAAAAATAAAAATAACAAAATATTTATATATATTTTTTTAAAGAAAATAAATAAGTGATTAATAACACTATTAATATTTTTTTTAATAAAAAAGGTAATAAACAAGAATATATAATAATAATAATAATAATAATAATTGATTTTTTTTCATAAAATTATTATTATTTTTAGTTATATTTATCGTTATTTATTTATTTTTTTATTTTAATTAAAATATTCCAAATCTATACATTATTAATACTTTTTTGTTATTATAATTATTAATTATTATTTTTCTTTATTTTCTTTTGTTTAGTTATTATTAATATTTAAATAAAGAAAAAATAATAATAGATATAATTGATATATTAAAATAGTATTAATTTTTTTTTTATAAATATAATTAATGTTATTAAATTAGATATAAATGTTATTGCTAAATTATTATTATTTTACATATATAAATAGGTTTTATGTTTTTCGTTTTTTTTTTTTTTTTGTTTTTTTTTTTGTTTTTGTTTGTTTGTTTGTTTTATTTTGTTTTGTTTAAATTTTTGTTATTACTATTATTTTTTTATAACAATTAAAAATTACTAATAAATAATAAATTAAATAATTAAAGAATATGTTTTAATTTTTTTTTTGTGTGTGTGTGTTTTTCATTTCATAATATTTTTGTTATATATATTTGAATTAATTATTACTTTTATTTTTTTCTAAAATGAATCTTTCTTTTATTAAATTATAAAAATGACATGGTAGGTAATTTTAATTTTAATTTTAATTTTAATTTTAATTTTAATTTTAATTTTAATTTTAATTTTAATTTTAATTTTAATTTTCAGGTAATTCACTAAAATTATCTTTTCTTTTATACAATAAATATATTAAATAAAATCCTACTATTAAAGCTATTAGCATAATACTTATTGTAGTTCCTGTGAAAAAACTTTTGTTCGGTTCATAGACACAAAAACCATCAATACATTCAGTTTCTTTACCAAAACATTCTTCATCCGAATTACATTCCATATTTAGAGCCTTACCACATGTCATATATTTTTTATCGTTATAATCCGTTTGTTTTCCCATACATTGATAAATTGTTCCATTTGTTACACAATTTGACTTGTAACAATTTTTTGATACACAATTAAAAACTCTACTACATGTATTTGTTTTACATTTTCCTTGCTCAAATAATTTCAAATGACAAGTTTTTAAAATTATATCCTCTTTAAAATTATTTTTAGGTTTTTCTCTTAAATAATCATATTTATCTTTGTTAAAAAATGTACATAAACCTCCTTCCCCATCACAATAAAAACCATGAAAAATACAATGACGATTATTTACATGTCCTTCAGAGCTGCATTCTGAATAATCATAACATTCATCTGAATTATTACAAAATTTTCTATTATTTTTTAAATCAATATTAAAAAAAATATAATATATATTTAAAAAAAAAATTAATTACCAGAATTATAATAATATTTTAATGGAAAATAAGATCTTATATCTATGTATAATAATAATATTAATAATAATAATAAAAATAAAATTTACGTTTCTCTTAGAGAATTTAAAACAGTATAATTATATAATGTGGTTTCTGAAATACCAATTACTGAAGATATAGAAATATGATTTGCTAATGATATTGAAGATATAGTAATTAGTAATAATATGAAATATTGAATGGAAAATATAAATAACATGGTATCAAAAAATAAAATTGTTATATATATAGGTGATTTTGATATATTTTGATATATTTCTATTATATGAATATTATTATTATAAGTTTTTATTTAACATCTTAATTTATTTTATTTTATATTTTTTACATAAATGTTTATTTTTTTTTTTTCTATAAAAAAAAAAAAAAAAAAAAAAAAAAAGTTTTTTATATGACCTTATATTAATATTATTATAATATATTAATAAATAAAATAACTGATTAATTAATATTGTTTAAAGTATTTTTCTTCTTTTTTTTTTCAAGTCGTTAATCAATAATAAAAAATTTAAATTAAAAAAAAAAAAAAAAAAACTTTCGGTTTATAATAAATAAATAAATATTAAATAAATAAATAAATATTTATAAATAAGTAAATAAATAAATATTAATAAATAAATAAATAATATTTAATATTTTAATTATTGTAATTATTGTTATTTATTTTATTAAATGATTAAATTTATTAATGATTAAAATTACTATTTAAAAGGTTTTTTATTTTAAACAAATAATAAGTGGTCAAATAATTAAATAATTAAATAATTAAATAAATAAATAAATAGTTTTTAAATAATTTAATAATATTAAAATCTTATTAAAATATTAAATTAAATGAATAAATAATTAAAAAATTAAATAAATATTATTAAAAAAAAATAGTCAAAAAAAAAAAAAAAAAAAAAAAAGATTTTCAAAAATAAAACAAAAACAAAAAACAATTTGTTTAATATATAGAATGAATATATTTGTATATATTGTGACGTACATTAATATCATAAACCGTAATTTGTATATAAAATGATTTACAATTATCATAAATTATAAATTATAAATTATAATAAATTTAGACTATTATTGATTATTTATTGAAATTTATTTAAATACAATAATTTTTATATTTTTTTTTTTGTATTTGTATTGTGTATAAAAATTATTATTATATAATAATAAGTGCATTAATAAAAAGTATAATAAATAAAGTTACATTTTACATTTTAGTAAAATCAATAGATAAATAAATAATAACTAGATAAATTTTAATAAAAAATAAATAAATAAATAAATATGAATAATAATAAAAAACAATAACAATAATAATAAATGAATGAATGAATAAATAAATATAAATAAATATAAATAAATATTGTTTAAACCAATTGTGGATATAATTTTTATATCAATTTATTTTTCAAAAAAAAAAAAAAAATCATGTTATAATAAACAACGATGTCAATAATAACAATATCAATAATAATAATAATAATAATAATAATAATAATAATATAATATTATTATTATTATTAAATTATTGTATTAAATAAGAAAAAAAAAAAAAAAAGATTTTTTCAAAATTGATTAAAATCCAAATAAAATTAAAAAAGAACCTATAATTTAATTTCTATCCATATTTATTAATATTTATCATTTTCATAATGCATAAATTCTTTAAAAATCTTAAATAAAATAATTTTTAATAAATAATTTAATATGAAAAATTAATATATTATGATATTATGATTTTTAATAATAATAATAATGGTAATGGTAATAGTAATCATAACTAATAATATTAATAAATAATAATTTTAATTATAATAATAATAATAATAGTAATAATAATAATGGTAATAACAATAATGGTAAGAATAACTATAATATATACATCAATTAAATATATTATAATTATTAAACATAATTAATATTAGATATTTTTTATTATTGAATAATTATTATTAACTAAATTGAATTATCATTATAATTAAAGTAAATAATAATAATAACAATATTGATAAAAAATGTTATTATTAAATGAGTGAGAACCATTAAAATAATAAATAATAATTATGATTGTAGAACTAACTAAATAAATAAATTAAATAAATTAAATAAATTAATTAAGTTAAATAAATAAATAAAATAAATAAATAAATAATTAATTAATTAATTAAATAATGAGATTTTTCATTATTATATATATTTATAACCTGTCACATTCAATAAAAATTTTTATTATTAAATTTTCATTTCCTATTGTATCATTTATATTATTTTTTCATTTATATCTCCAATTAATATAATTTTCCATATTCACTTCACATATATAAATGATGTAATATCATTTATTTAAATATACCATTATTTATTTATGCTATATTTATTTTTGCTATATAGACATTTATAGACATTTTTAATTAATTATTATTATTATAATATACAATATTTTTATATCCATTTTACATCCATTTTTACATCCAATTTTAGATTCATTATTTAATAATTTTTTTTTTTGATTTTTTTTATATTACTAATAAGTATACCTTACTTTTCCATATATTTATACAAATGGTAGTTTTGTCCCTGCTTTACTGTTATACTGATATCATTTTTGACATTTCTGATACTAATGAGTGATAATCACTAAAGAATATTTATTATCATCTTAATAATTAAGGTGTCATGGTGACAAAGTTTTACTATCCTCTTAGTGGTATAACACCTTTATTTATAAAGTAACTAGAAATGTACTTTATAGTAGGACTTAGTAACAATGTAATTTATAAAGATACTACTTAGTTAATATATGTATATGTAGTAACAATGTAATTTATAATGATACTACTTAGTTAATATATGTATATGTAGTAACAATGTAATTTATAATGATACTACTTAGTTAATATATGTATATGTAGTAACAATGTAATTTATAATGATACTACTTAGTTAATATATGTATATGTAGTAACAATGTAATTTATAATGATACTACTTAGTACGTATATGTAGTAACAACATAATTTTTATGTTATCTTAACTTAAAAACCTTCAATATTTTCTGCTTCTTCGTTGTCAAAATCATTTTATGAAAACACAATCAGGAATTAAATGGTATTAGATTATATTGAATCAATAGCTATATATATTCTATCCCAAATTATGACAACAAGAATAGAAATTGGCATATTATTATAGTAATGTTAACCCCATTAACATTTATATTCATTATTCAGTTCCATATATAATTTAAATTTTTTTTTTTTTTTTTTTTTACAATAATTTTTATAACCATTTCAATATGCTTAAATTATTGATATTAAATAAGATTCATTTTCTTTATTTATATATGCCCTCAGTTAAATTTTTTTTAAACAATGTTTTCAATTCCTTTTTTAAATGAATAATACAATATTGTTTCATCATAATTTTTATATTTATTGATACAAATTTCATATTCAATTAAATATTGTATTATATTTTTATGTTCAATTATTTGCTTATAAATTAATTAATTCTAATTATATAATGTTCTAAATTTAATATCTAAATTAATATCTAGGTTAAGCTTTAGATATTAATTATACTCATTTTATAATCAAATATCTCTTATGATTGATTACTAAACTAATTTTTACCAAGTTTTTAATACTATAGAGACCTTAACATATTTTTATGGTTTTATCATTGATTTATGTATTTTCACATGACTCCATATTTTTCAATTATTTAATAGAACATATTTATTCCATAATTATATAAACACAAACAGGATGATTATTTTTTTATTATAGCATAAAATAAGTAACGTATATTGAATATTTATATATATTAATTTTAAATCATAAATTAAAATTAATATTGTGTAACCATTTAACAAAATAGAATTTCTTTTTTTTTTTTTTTTTATTTTTTTTTTTTTTATTTGTAAGGAAGAAATAAAAAAAAAATATCTTTCTTAATAAAAAATAAAAAAAATAATAAAAATAATAATAATAAATTAAAGAATAAAGAATAATAACAAAAATATAAAGAACTAAAATAAAAGATTTATTTTTGTTTTTTTATGAAATTCACTAAATATAATAAATAATATAAAAAAATTGAATAAATTTGAATAATACATGGTTAAATGGTTAAATTAATATTAAAAAGTAATTTAGTTTTGAAAGCTTTAACAACTTTTTGTTTATTATCAAAAAGTATATTATGCGTTAAAGGCGAAATTGAAGATTGTTCTATTTTACGAGATGCTGCAAAAGAATTAGGAAGTAATAAATCGAAATTTAATTCTGCTAATTGTTGTGATTTAGATGTTGTAACATGTAATAATGAAAACATTACAGGAGTGTAAGTATTAATTAATAAATTTAATAATTAATAATAATAATAACAACAATAACAATAATAACAACAACAACAACAATAATAATAATAATAATAATAATTAATAATAATAATAATAATAATTAATAATAATAATTAATAATAATAATAATTAATAATAATAATAATAATAATAAATGATATGAAAAATAATCATAAATAGAAAATTTGTAGGAATTTCTTGTTTTGGTTTTTCTCCAAATTTAGAAAAAGCTATAAAAAAATTATCTAATTTAAAATATTTAGACTTATTGTAAGTATAATATATATTTATATTTATTTTTATATTTATATTTATATTATATAATAATATTAATATCAAAAAACTTCAACAAGTATATAGTTTTTCATAATTATTTATTATTAAGTAATAAAATCATTGAAATTTATATTATTATTATTATTAATATTTAATTTTAATATTATATATATATATAAAAGTGAAATTAGTCATCAAAGTTGGTGTAAATATCCTAAAAATCTTTCAGAATTAAGTAAATTAAAATCTTTGTATGTATATTTATTTAATATATAAGAAATATATATATATATATATAAAATACATGGAGATATATATTAATAATATAAATATATTGTATATACTATATAATTATTTTTAAATTAGAACTTTATCAAATAATGGATATAGTGATACTCTCCCTGAAGATATTATTCAATTAGCTCACTTAGAAAAATTGTACATATATATATATATAGATAAAGATATTTTTTTAATTTAAACTTGAAAAAAAAAAAAATATAATAATAATAATAATAATTATAGTAATTATTAATAATAATAACAATAACAAATATAATATATATATAAATCTAACAATTATACCCATATTATTGCTATATTTAGAGATTTATCTCATAATCAATATTATAATACAATTCCTAGTTCTTATGCTAAATTAGTAAATTTAAAATCTCTGTAAGTTTTTTTTTTTTTATTCTAAATAATTTTATTCTTAATTTGTAATTGAATTGATTATTATAAAAATTATATATATATATTTACTAATTTATTTTATATATCTATCTATCTATCTATAAATATATAATAGATCTTTAAATAATAACAAATTGTCTGGAAATATTCCATACAGCTTTAAAAAATTACAAAACTTAACAGAATTGTAAGGATAATTTTTATTATTTAATTATGAATATTAATTCTTATAATGAATTAAAAATAAAATATATTAATATATATATACATATATATATTTATACACTTTTTTTTTCTTTATTCATTATAATAAATTATTTTTAATTTATTGAATTATATATATATATTTTAAAGTAATTTAGCTGAAAATAATGAATTAGAAGGTTATATCCCTGGATTATCAAACCTTAATACTTGTGATTTCAAATCAACAAAATTATGTTCCTTAGGGAATATTTCTTGTAATAGTGAACCAATTAATCGTTGTAATCAAACCGATATTGATAATGCTAATAAAAATAATGGTTATCAATCTTTTAATGAAAAAGAATTTGATGAATCTGTTAAAGAGTTACAAAAAAATAATCTTGAAAATATTAAATCTAACGAAGAGAAATCAAATTTTAAAAAAATATATAAATTTCTTATATTAATTGTTATAATTGCATTAATAGGCTATATATTTTATAAACATTGTTGTTGTTGTTATTATAACAAAGACGATGATGATAGTATTCAAATCCTTAAAGTTAAAAATGATAACAACAACAATAATAATAATAGTAATAGTAATAGTAATAGCAATAGTAATAGCAATAATGATAATAATAATAATATTATTATTAATAATAATAATAATAATAACAATAATATTAATATGAATCAAGAAACAAATAATGCAAAACTTATGGCTGCTACTCTCCAACTCGCTTCTCTTCAAAGTGTTCTAGAACAAACTCTTAATGATTCTAATAATAATAATAGCAATAATAATAATAATAATAATAATGTAACAAATAATAATAATGGTAGTAATAATAATAATGTTACAAATAATAATAATAATAATACTTCTGAAACACCAATGAATATGAATACATCTCAACCAATATCAATGCCAATATCAAATATAACTAATAATATATCTAATAATGATATTAAATCAACGATGAATTCAAATTTACCTACCAATTATTCAGTTAATTATCAAGTTCCAACTCAAAAGGAATCAACTTTTCCAGTTCCATATCCAGCTCAACCAGTATTCATTCAATCCATTCCAATAAATCAGAACAGTCCTAAAGAATTTACCTATTTATCACAAAATATTCAACAACAACAAAATCTACCACAACAAATTATTCCATCCTATAATTATCTTCAAATTAATCTTAATAATTCTAAAGATAATAATCAACAAAAAAATACTTTACAAATTTTACCTCAAGCTTATCAAACTTATTATCCTCAAGTTTTGACACAAAATTCTCCAATAAATTTATCTTATCCTCAAGTATATTTACAAGGTTATCCTACTTCAACAACAGCAACAACAGCAACCTCAACAACAACGATTAAAACTTTACCACAAAATAATTCTCAAGCAATTATACTACCACCATCTTATATTGATTCTACCCAATTAGATGATAATAAAAATTAAATTAAATTAAAAAAAAAAAAAAAAAAAAAAAACTATATAAATATTTCATAAACAATTTAAGTATTATTAACGCATAATACCTAATTATTATTATTGCCTATAAAATACCCTTACACTCAAAAAGCTCAAATATATTGCTAAAAAAACTAATAATTTAGTACTTTAAATCAAAAAAAAAAAAAAAAAAAGTACTGAGATAATTTTAATCAAGTATTATTATTAATAATAAAAATAAATTTTTTTTTTATGGCACACAATTTGTACGTCAACTTTATTGAATTTAAATATTAAAATACATGAATCATAAAAAAAACACATAATGAAAAAAAAATGATACTACTAAAAAAAAATAAAAACCAGTAATATATTATAGATAATAATAAATAATACTGGAGGGAAAAAAAATAGTATAATAATATTTAAAAACAATAAATCCATACAAGCCCTTAATTCTAAATATAGAATTAAAGTAAAATTGATCTATCCTATTCCACTAGGGTCGGAAATAGGATCGGCATTTGCCCTACTAGGCTGTCCTACTGTGTTATCAGCATTGACGTTCCTGGAGAGGTTGGTTTTAAATTTATTGAACAATATATGTTGTCTTTTACAGACAACAGGCATGATATCATTCAATAGAGCCGCAGATCGCAACAAGAATGGGGATTTTGAATAAGTACCAGATTCAGTCTGACACTTAAACAAACATTCCCATTCCATTTTGTATGGACTATCGTTAATTCTATCACTAAAACCATAATCCCTTCCACCAATTAAAAAAATATAAATACTATACCTATTAATAAAAATAAATAATATTAAATTTTTAATAATATTTTTAAATAATAATAAAAATAAAAAATAAAAAATAAAAAATAAAAAATAAAAAAAAAAAAAAAAAAAAATTTAAAAATAAATAATAAAAACACTTAATATTTATTATAAATATACCCCCATATTATTAATCCAATTTTTTTATATATTTTTTAAATTTTTATATTTATATATATTTTTTTTTTCATTTATTTTATTTTTAATTTTTTTTTAGTATAATTAATAGTTATTTATTTATTTATTTATTTATTTATTTATATTAGTTATATATAGTTAATTAAAATAAAAGAAAAAAAAAAAAGGATAGTTTTTTAGTAATTTTTATATTATTAATAATATAATTTTTATATATATAAAAAATAATAATAATAATTAATTAATTATTTTGATTATTCTTTTTTTTTTTTAATTATTATTATTATTATTCTATTTGGATATAATAGTTATTAGTTATTATTATATTAAAAGTAGTATTATATATATAAATTACTTAAAAAATTATTAATTATATATATATATTGAAATAAATGGTATCATATTTAATATTTTAAGTAATTTATATATATAAATATAATTTAAAATATTTACAAATTAAAAAAAAGTTTATATATATTATATATTATTTATATAAATATATAATAATAATAATTCATCTATTTCTTATTTTCTTTATATAATAGAAAAATAAAATAGATATATCTATAATATATGGTAATTTATTTATATATTTATATATATATATAAATAAAAAAGTATATATTTTCTTTTTTTGTATATAATTTTTTTTTTTTTGAATACAATATGAAAATGAATGTTTTTTTTTTTTTTTTTTTTTTTTTTTTTTTTTATGATTATTGGTATATATTTGCTTTTTATTTTTGTTTTGATGTTTTCTGATTTTTTTTTTTTTTTCTGTTAAATTTTGTTATATTTATTTATTATATTTATTGATATTTTTTGTGTTGTTGTTATTGTTGTTATTGTAATTTTTATTATATATTATATATTTATATATTATTATTGTGTTATAATTATTATTATTATTATTCATTTTTTACTTTTTATTATGATTAATTATTTCATATTTTTCATATTTTTCATTTTTTTCATATTTTTTCATTTTTTATTTTTTCTTTAATTTTTCTTTTAAATATATCTATATTTTAAAAGATTAGCAATAGATGGATAACCTCTTTTTATAGCAATTAATAAAGGAGTAAAACCAAATCTATTTCTAGAATTTTTATTGGCATGATGAGATAAAAGTAAACGTACCATTTCTTCATTACCTTGATAACAAGCTATTAATAAAGCCGTATTAAGATCACAATTTTTACTTTCAATATTGGCATGATTTTCTAATAATAATTTAACAATATCTAAATGACCTTTACTACAAGCTAAATGTAATGAAGTATTTCTTTCTTCGTTGTAAACATTAATATTAACTCTAAATTGTGGATCACATAAAAGACTTTCGACAATGGAACTATAACCATATTCACTTGCTGTTAATAAAATGGAATTCATATCTCCATCACTTAATATATTTCTTTTACGAGCATATTTTAAAAGTAAATCGATAACTTTAACTTGACCATTTTCACATGCTAAGGTTAAAGCTGTTTTTTTATCAACATTTTCTCTGGTAATATCAACATTTTTACGTAAAAGTAATTCTACAACTTTATCATAACCATTAGCACTGGCTAAAGAAAGAGCTGTATCATAATCTTTATTATATTTATCAACATTAGCATTACGATTTAAAAATTTTAAAACAATTTTTTCATGACCATATTTACTGGCAAGCATTAATGGGGTATCTCCTCCTTGATTTTTAATATCAACTTTAATATAAGAACCTAAACTTAAAATAAAATCAATCACCGTTTCATTTCCCTTTTTAGAAGCATATAATAAAGAATACCAATCACGATAATCATAATCATTATATTTTTTATATAAAAATTTTTTATAATAATTAATAAGTAAAAGTTGTGGTAAACTATGATTAGATAAAACGGCTAAACTTAAAGCTAAATCAAAATCACATCCTTCTAAATCAAAAATATCAAATTCATTATCATTATCATTTTCATTATTGTTGTTATTATTATTGTTGTTATTATTATTGTTGTTATTATTATTGTTGTTATGAATATGATGATGATGATGATGATATTCTTCTTCCTTAGCGTCAAGAATTACTTTTTTATAATTTGAAAATTCCATATCTTTATCAATATCATAATGATGACGATTTCTAATTTTTAAACAATCATATAAATAATTAAGATTATTGTTCCAAATAGCTTGATAGAAATTATAAACGGTAGGATGAGAAGCACTACTTTTAGAATTATTCATTAAATAACTTATATTATTTTCAGTAAATTTTAAAGATTTCATAAGAGGAGAAATACCATCACTATTACATTCACAAATATCAGCATTATATTTCATTAAAAGTTCAATCATTTCCTTTTTATTATTAATAATACTAAGCATTAATAAACTATTACCAAATTCATCAGTAATCGTTTTATTATAACCATTTTTAAATAAAGTTTCTACAATATGTTTATAATTATTAATAACAGCCCACATTAAAATATTTAATTTATAATAGGATTCAAAGGTATCAAAAGCTAATTTACGATCATAAACATTTTTACATTTAACAAGACAATATTCTAATACCGTTTCAATAATATTTTCATTTCTAGTTTTACAAGCATAAATTAAAGCATTTTCCCCATTTTTATCTTTTAAACTCACTTTATATTTATTTCCTTCATTTAAAAGAGCTTGTTTTAATTGACGACGATTAGCAGGAATTTTATGTTTACCCCATAATAATAATTTTAATACAGCATCATTAGAAATATAACTATGATTTAAAAGTAAACGAAGTTTTTTCAAATTACTTGTATTAATAGCATACATTACAGCAGTTCTACCATTTTTATCTCTCATATTGAAATTGGCATTATTTTTTAATAATAATTCCATAATATCATGGAAATGACTATATTTACAAATATAAATTAAAGGATTTTCACCATTATCATTAGAAAGTCTTAAATTAGCTCCTCTATTAACTAATAAACTAACAACATCATAATGATTATTAGAAATAGCTAATAAAAGTGGAGTTTGACCATTTGAAAATTTTGTATCAATATCAACATAATCTAAAATGATTTCAACAATTCTTCTTGAAGCTCTATTTTTTATACAATATTCAAAAATTCTTGTAAAATCATTTTTTGTTAAAATATTTAATCTTTGTTTTAAAACAGCACTAAAATAGTCAATATCATCTTTTTTAATACTCTCAGTAAAGAGAGGATTCTTTAAAAAATCATAACTAGTAGTAGTTTCCATTTTTTTTTTTTGTTTACTTTATATTTATATATATATGATGTATTGGATTGATATTAAAAATTAATATTATTCTTTCTTTTTTTTTTTTCGCTTTTTTTAAAAATATATATAATTAGGATAAATTTTGAAAATTAATAGTTTTTGCTTTTTTTTTTTAATTATAATTAATATGAAGAAATATTATGTTTTTTTTTTTTATCAAATATAAACCGAGAATTAATTATTTTTTATATGTCTAGAAAATCAAAAAACGCCATTTTTGTGGTTAAGAAGAATTTATAAAATATATATATATTTATATATAAAAAAAAAAAATGTTAGATTAAAAGTTTATTAATTTTAGCTCTTCTTTATATATTAATATACATCATATAGTATTTATAATTACCTTTTTTTTATTTTAACCTTATTTAATTAGCCTTTATAGTTATTGTTCTTAATAAAAATATTATTTTTTTGAAAAGTTCGCTTTTTTTTCTTAAAAAAAATAAAAAATTATTTATTTATATACATTTTTTAATTAAAATATTAAAAACTTTACAGATATATATCACACTTTTCTGTTATTTAGTTTAACGATATTAATATTATTATCATACTTTTAATAATTTTTTTTATATAAATATTACTTGAATTATTATAATATGAATTAATTTTACACTTTATATTATAAAATAAAAAAAAAAAGGTATTATATAATAAAATCAAAAGAAGTTTTATATTATTCTGTCAATATAAAATTTTATCATTATTAGTGTAAATAATTTTCAATAAAAATTTATTAAACTATTAAAAAAATATATATTTTTTTAATTTTCTAAAGAAAAAAAATTTTTTTTAAAAAGGAAAAACTTTATCATTTTATATTTTTTTTTTTCGTTGTATCTAATTTACTTTATTTTAATATAATTAAAAGCTTTTATTACTTTTTTCTTTTTTTTTAATTTTAAAAAAAGACATTTTTTAATATTTTAAAAAAAAATAAAAAAGATAATGATAATATAATATAATAAATATAAATATAATAAATATAAATATATAATAATAATTTATTTATATATATATTAATATATTAATTTTTTAATTTTTTTTATATATTTATTTATTATTCTTTTTTATTTATTATTTTATTATTTTATTTTTTATTTTTTATTTTATAATATTTAATATTTAATAATAAAATAAAAATTTTAATTATTAATATTTTATTTACATATATTAAATTATTTAAATTAATTATTTATATTTGATTAGATTATTTAGTATATTAATTATTTATTATCAAATTATTCATTTATATATTTAAATTATTCATTAATATATTTATAATTTATTTATTTTATTAATTCTATTTATTTATTTTGTTTTTATTATATTTAATTTTTTTTGATAATAAATAATTATATTAATATATTATATTACAATATAATCTAATATACTGCATAATTTTATTGTATTATCTTTTATAGTTATAAAAAAAAACTTTAAAAAAACTTTAATAAAAAATAAAAAATGAAAAATAAAAAATAAAATAAAGATAATACAAATTAAATATTGCAAATATTTTAAAATAAAAAAGGTAATAAAAGATAATTAAAAATATAAACATTTTAAATATTTAATATTGCATTCTATATTAATAAGATAATAAGAAAAGAATAAAAAAAAAAAAAAAGAGAAAAAAAAAGCAGAAAAGTAAAGAAACCTAAGAATAATAAAAATTCAATTATACCATAATAATAATAATATGAATAATAATGAATAGATAATAATGAATACCTAAAATAATTCATACTAAATTATTTATTAATTATTTATTTAAAATTATAATTATTAGTTCATTTATTTTATTAATTAATTTGTTCATTATTATTTATAATTATAATAAATTATTCATTTACTTTTATTAATAAATTTATTTATTTAATTTATTCATTTTTAACATTTTTATTGATTATTGAATTATATATAATTATATATAATAATAAATTAAATAATATATATTATAATTAAATTATTTTTATAAAATAAATACTAAATTTAAATAGAATTAATATTATTTTAATTAATTTTATAATAAATAGAATAGATTATAATATTATTTTAATTAATTTTATAATAAATAGAATAGATTATAATATATGTAAATTTATTTATTTTTATTTTTAAACCAAATTTTTTAAATATTTATAAATTATGATAAGAAATAAGAATTCAATTATAATAAAAAAACAATTAAATTCCAACATATTTTTAATATATTATAATATATATTACATGAAATAACTTAATTATTATCCAATATATTTCAATATAATAATTGTTTTATCTCAAAAAAAAATTTTTTTAAAATAATTTTAAAATTATCAAAAAAAATTTAAAAAATAAAAAAAAAGTTTATTAATTAATATATTATTTATGTTTATGATTAATAAATAAATAATATATAATAATATATAATAATATAATCATAATATATGTAATAATTAATAATTAACCTCATGTGTCATTTGACGTCACATGAATTTTATTTATTACTAATTTGGGTATTTTTCAAAGTGTGGAGAAATCATCAAATGAGTAATAAATAAATATTAAATAATTAAATAATTAAATAAATAAATAAATAAATATTAAATAAATAAATAAATATTAAATAAATAAATAAATATCAAATGAGTAATAAATAAATATTAAATAATTAAATAATTAAATAAATAAATAAATAAATATTAAATAGATAAATAAATATTAAATAATTAAATAATTGAATAATTAATTGAATAAAATAAAATATTTATTAATTAATTAAATTTATTTACTATTTAATTTATTATCTCTAAATATTTATATTTATATTTAATATTTATAAAAATTTATATAATTCTAAAATTATAAAAAAAATTTTTTTTTACAGAATTAAAAGAAATGGTTAATCCTACCGATAATTAAATAAAATAAAAGACTGTGATTGAAAAAAAAATTCGTTAAAAAATAGAAATAAAAATAATAATAATAATAATAATAATAAAAAGCATTAAATTAACAATAATAAATATTAAAAGAAAAAAGCAATAGTAAAATAAAATAAAAATAAAAAAGAATTATTAATACTATCAATAAACTCTTTTACTATCATTTTTTTTTTTTTTTGATAATTATTTGGAATTTAAAAAAATTATAATTTATACCAATAATAATAATAATAATGAAAATAATAAATAATAATTGATATTCATCATAATAATTAGTTGATTAATATAAGTTGTTATGTTATTATTGTTATTACCAAATATAATTGTCATTGTTATTATTAATTATTAATTAATAAAAAAAGATTAAATTTATGATTAAATTTTCATAATTATTATTATTATTATTATTATTCTTTATAATTAATATTCTTTATGATTAATTATTAAATATGATTTTTTATAAGATTTTTTATGGTTAATTTTTCATTAATTATTTTATGGTTAATTTTATTTTAACTATTATTATTAATTCATTCATTCATTCATTCTTTTTTTTTTTTAACTCTTTATCTTTTTCATATTTTATTTATTTTAAATTTTAAATTTTATTTTTTTTAATTTTAAATAAAATAAAAAAAAGACGATAACCATAAAATTCTCATGGCCAAAGTTTAAAAATTTTTTTTTTCTTCTCTTTCTAATTAAAAAATGCTCATGAATAAAAAATTTTAAAATTTAAAATCTTAAAATAAATAAAATAATTAATTTAAATATAGTATAATATATAACTACATATATTACATTATATATAATAATATACTATAATATATAATACTTTATAATATTTCAAAATAAAATAAAAAATAAAAAAAATAAAAAAGACATTTTTTATTTTATAATTATTACATTATTATTATTATGTCTTGAATAGTTTTTGGAAATAAGAATGAAGAAAAAAAAAGAGTTAAATTAAACCACTAATTAAAAATAATAAAATAAAATAAAAAATAATGATAAAATAATGATAAAATAATTAATATGAAATAAAATAATTAAAAATATAATAAAATATTAATTATATTATATTATATTATATTATATTATATTAGTCATTAAGTTATTTTTGACATGACAAGAATTGTGACTTTATGATTTTTATTATTTTATAATAAACATTGGCACAAATGACCATAAATTAAAATTAAATAAAAAAAAATTTTTTTAATTTTTTTTTTTTTTGTCTTTTTTTTTTTCATTTTTTTAATTTTTTCATTTTTTTCATTTTTTTAATTTTTTAATTTCCTTATCAAAAACTTTAAATTTTATCAAAAATCATTATCAAAAACTTAAAATTTTTTAATTTTTAATCTATAAAATATAAAATATAAAAAAATAAAATTAAATTATTATTATTATTATTATTATTATTATTATTATTATTATATTTCAAATTTTTATATTTGATTTATTTTTATAATAATAATTATTAATTATAAATAAATAAATAATTAAAAAGTACAGAAAAATGGAATAAAGAAATAATAATAATAATTAATATATAATAATATAAGAAAATAAAGAATAAAGGATAAAGATAAAAGGAAAAAAAGTAAATACTTTTTTTTTTATTCATTTATTCATTTATTTATTCATTTATTTATTTATTTATTTATTTATTTAATATATTCATATATTAAATTAAAAAGTATCATTGGTAGTTTTTTATTTTAAAAAATATAAAAAAATAAATCATTTATTATTTCTTTCATTAATTAATTATTCCATTTATTTATTATATTCATTTATTCATTTATTTATTATATTCATTTATTTATTTGGTATGCTCATTTATTTATTTATTTGTTATATTCATTTATATTTAACTATTTATTGTTAAAAAAAAAAAATTCAATTTTTGGTTAACCTTTTTTTTTTTCTTTGTTTCTTTGTTATTGTTAGTTTGTTTAGTTGTATTTGTATTTTAAAAATTTGACATTATAAGCAAAATGTTAATTTACTCTTTATATTTTATTAATGTTTTTAATTAAAAAAATTAAGTAAAAAACAGTTTTTTACTTAAAACTTTTTTATTTATTTCTATATTTTTGAAATAATATTAAATAATGTCATTTCTCTTTATTAATTAATAAACTAAACTCTTTTAATAATGGTAATAATAAACAAATTCCAATACTTTTTTTTCATTATCTTTAATTATAAAATGTAAATAGAATTTCTGTAATTTACATTTTATATAATAAAAGATAATAATAATATTAAACTATATTAAATGATATATAATATATAATATATATTATAAATTATATATATTTAATTCTATATCAATTTATTTATTTATTTATTTATATTGATATCTATTCATTTATTTATTTATTTATTTTCAAGATTAATTTTATATTTAATTTTTCCTCTCATTATCCAATGTCCATATTTATATATATTAACCAAAAAAAAAAAAATAAAATAAAATTTTTTATTTTATTTTATTTATTACCAATACTTTTTAAAGTATTGGTAATTAATTATCGAAAATGAATTAAGAAAGAGTTACAAATTATTAAAAATGAAATAAATTAGAAATAAAATAAAGTAAAAATATTATACTTTGTATTAATAATTATAATAAAAGTTTAATAAAATAAAAAGAATGAAAAAAAAAAAGATAAGTTCAATTAAAAAAAAATAATTAAAAAAAAATTATGAATTCTTTTATAGATTATACATTGTATGGAATGTGAATTAGTAATTATGAATGTGTATGTAGAAATTATTTGAAATATTATAAATACAGAAATCTAAACTAAAGAGAGAGTGAGAAAAGAAAAAATTATTATATTATTTTTATAGATAAAAAAGAAAAAAGAGTTATAAAAAAGATTAAAAATATATATATATTTAATTATCTTTCTTTCTTTTTTGTCTTTTAATTAAATTAAAGTTTTAATTAAATTATTAAAAAAAAAAACTTGAAATAAAAAAAAGATAATAATATTAAAAATAATAAAATATAATAAAATATAATAAAATAATTTTTTTTAAATGAATTAACTAATTATTAAAAATTATTAAATTATAAAAAATTATTAAAAATTATTTAAATTTTTCTATCTCATTGCGGTTTCCTTGGTGACTACTATTCATATGTGGGGCTTGTAGACTGGACCCGTTATTAAGTTAGCGTTAGGGTTTAAGTACAAATGTAAAATATATGAATATACCAAGGGCGTCGACGCCGAAAAGGTAAGGCAGGGAATTTAATTCCGATACATTCATGTGAAAATCACATGATAAGTCTATAAAAAAAAAATCTATCTCATTATTTAACATTTTAATTAATTAAAAAAAAAAAAAAGAAAAAATATTGAGATTTTTGGTTATCAAAAAAAAAATTTCTTCTTTTATTTAAATTAAAAAAATTAAAAAAAAAAGACAATTTTTTTATCACAAATAAAAATTAATTAATTAATTTAAATTTAAATAAAAAAAGAAATTTTTTTTAAAGTTACACAATGATTTATATTAATATTAAAAAAATTTTTTTTTTTTTTCATTCATTCTCATTTGCTACTTTTTACTATCATACATCCATGCATCCATGTACCGAAAAACAAAAAAAACAAAAAAAAAAAAAAAAAAAAAAAGAGGATTCAAAAACATTTATTGTATTTAGATTATTATAAATTATAAATTATTTATTATTTATTATATTTTATTAAAATAATGTTATGTTATATTATTTCTTTTTTATTTAATTTTATTAATGATAATTTATCATAATAAATATTTAATTGTAAATTATTACGTAATATTTTTTACTCTTTTTTTTTTTTATTTATTATCTTTATAATATATATAGGGTTATAGTTAATTACTATTATTATTATATAGGGTTATAATTAAAATTATAACTATTATTATTATTATTATTATTATTATTATTATTATTATTATTATTATTATTATTATTATTATTATTATTATTATTATTATTATTATTATTATTATTATTATTATTATTATTATTATTATTATTATTATTATTATTATTATTATTATTATTATTTATTACTATTATTATTATTACATGGTTTAATAATTATAAAGACAAATTATCATTAATTATTATTGTTATATTAAAAAAACAATTATTTTCTTTATTTTTGATAATAATTATCAACAATAATAATTATACTTTATTATTATTATTATTATTATGAATATTTATAAACTTTTTCTTTATTGAGGGTCTTTTTTTTTTTTTTTTTTTTTTTCTTTTCGATAATAAATTATAATAATTTTAATTTACACAAACAATGATTATTATTATAATAATATATATTATTATAATAATATAACGATGATAAACTTAATTTTAATTCTTTCATTTTTTTGTAATTATTATCTGTTTAAAGTTTGAAAATCCAATTCAACATTTAAAGAAAAGAAAAAGAAAAAGAAAAAAAAAATCCTTTCAATAATATATCAAAAAAAAATTTTTTTTTAAATATCTAATTATTAATAATTTTTAAAAAACATTTTTATATAAACTATCATTATTTAATATCATTAATATTAAATTCAAAAATAAAAATAAATATTTAAAAAAAAAAAAAAAAGAGATATTTATATAAAATTATATAAAATAATTGTTGTAAATAATTATAATAAATAATTATATTATTTATTTTCTTTTTATTTATTTATTGTTTGTATATTATTATTTTATTATTTTATTTTATTTTATTTTATTTTATTTTATTTTATTTTATTTTATTTTATTTTATTTTATTTTATTTTATTTTATTTTATTTTATTTTATTTTATATTTAAATTTTGACCTTTTTATATTATCATGTTTTTTTTTTTTTTTTTTTTAATCATTTTTATTATTATTATTTTGTTATTATTCTTATTCCTATTATTTTATTATTATTATTATTTATTGTTTATTATTATATAATATTATAATATAATGATTATTTATATTTATAGATTAATTTTATAATATTTTTTTATTATATATATATATATATTAATATTATTATTCTTTTTATGAATGGTATTTCTTTAGTTATTTTTTATTTTTTTTTCATTATTGTTTTTTTTTAATTTGTTTAATTATATAACAAATAAAGAAATAATAAAATTTATTATTATTATTATTATTATTATTACTATTATTACTATATATATTTAATAATATTTATTAATTTATTTATTTATATATTATATATAGATAAAATAAAAAAATAAAATAAAAAAATAAAAATAAAATAAATATATATTCAATTAAAATGAAAAATGAAAAATGAAAATAAAAAAAAAAGAAAAGAAAAAAAAAAATTATAAAAAAATTATTTATAAAAATAATAAAAAAAAATAAATTATTATTAAATTTTTTCTTTTAAATTTATTATAAATATTTAATATATATATTCATTTTTTTCTTTTTGTATATATATATTTTTTATTTATTCTTTTTTTTTTTTCTTTTCTTTTTTTCTTTTATTTTTTTCTTTATTTTTTTTTTTTTTCATTCTTTCCATTTATCATCGAAATAATATGGTATTTTAAGATCTTCTTCGGTTAAATTATATTTTTCTTTAATGCTTTCATAATTTTCATTGTAAGGGAGACAACCAATTTTTTCTAAATTAGCTTCTCCTAAAATTTCTTTAGTATTAGAGGGAACCCATATACCTGTTAATTTTGAGGTAAGTAATGGACAGAAATAACCATGACTTTCATAAAAACCTGGAGTTTTTGCTGAATTAATTTCATTGGCTTGTTGGATTTCTCTTGTTCTAATTTCTTTTAAATGTAAATTTTTAACATCATCTCTATCTTCTTCATTTTCTTCAATATCATCATCATCATCATCATCATCATCATCACCATCTTCATCATCTTCTTCTTCATTATCTTTTTCTTTATTCTTTTCAATTTTTTTATAGTCACCATAATAAATATCAGAAGAAGAATATTGATCTAATGGAAGATGAATAGTTCTTTTTTCATAGGTAGCTTTAAAGAAATAATAATAGAAACATGTACCTATAATAACTGGAAGAAGTGCAAGACCAGTAAAGTAACCTAATTATTATTATAAAAATAAAAATATTTTAAAAATATTTAAATATTATTACATTCATATTTACATTCATACACACACTCGTTTATACAAGAAAAAAAAATTATATATATATATTACTTACATCCTTTAACTTCAAATATACCCAACATTATTACTTGAAGTAATAATAAACCTATAACAATTTGATCATGAATAAAGACCCAATTCTTACCATAATATTCCCATTCCTAATATATATAATACAAAAAAAAAAAAAAAAAAGAAAATTATTTATTATTATTATTAATATGTTATTAAATATATAATGTATTTATATCAATATATTATTTATAATGATTGTTATTTAATTAATTAATTAATTATTTATTTATTTATTTATATATTTATTTTATTTATCTTAATTTACCTTAACATAGAAATATAATATTTCATATTTATAAGCAAAATAACCAATAATACAGAATAAGAAACCAGCAATTAATATTAATGGTGAAATAATGGAATAAACAAGTGTAATGACTATAATAACTAAGGCAGGTGGTACAATATAACAATAATCAGCCTAAGAAAAGAAAAAAAAATAATATTTTATATTATTAATATAAATATAAATATAAATAAAACATAATAAATTAATCAATAATATTTAAAGATATATTATAATATAAATATTAATATAAATATAAATATAAATATAAATATAAATATAAATATAAATAAATATAACAATAACTTACATAAATAGTAGTATTCTTTAATTCATAATAATCTCTTGGAGTTTTACACATTTTCTTTTGGAACCAATACAAAAATGGAAGATATGGTTTGGTAACAGAAGTTACAATAGTTACTGGATAGTGAGCAACCAAGTTAATAAAATATGTAGAACCCTTTTATTTATAATTTATATTATTTAATTTAAATTATAAAAATTGATTAATATAATTAATATAAACATTAAAAATAAATAAATATATATATATGTAATTTTGTATATTGAAATAATAATAATAATAATAATAATGATAATAAAATTATATATATTAATTAAATACTTGTGGAATTAAAGAACCAATGGTATGTAAAATAGAAAGTGGTGATTGAATTAATGCTGTAAGGAAAGTAATAAAGGCATTCTATTTTTTTTTTTTTTTTTTTTTTATAAAATAAATAAATAAATAAATAAATAAATAAATAAATAAATAAATAAATATATAAATAAATAAATATATATATAAATTAAATATTATTTATTAATTAATATAATACAATATAATATAATATAATAATATGTTTTTTCTATTCATTTTTTATATTATTTTATATTATTTATATATTATATAAAAAATAAATTTTTAAAATTTATTATGATAATTTTTTTTTTTTTTATTTTTCTTTCTTACCGAAATAGCAAAAACGAAAAGCATATTAATTAATAAAAAGATATAATATTTTCCCATAACGGATTGTTCTTTAGCGGAACGTGATTCAAAACATTGGAAGGAAGAAATGAAATAAAATATATAAGGAGCTAATGTCATAAATAAACTTGTAATAATTGGTGGAATAAAAGTTTGTAAAAGTTCTAAATTTTCCATATTAATAAGCCATGGAAAATGTTCTTGTAACCATTCAAGATTTTCAAGTTTATCCATAGAAGCTAAACCAGATATAAATGAAACTGGAATCGTCCAAAAAATAATTAATATAATGGTAAAAATAGTTAAAGTGAAATTTTGTAAAATTTTTCTTTGCATGGAAACATCTAAATTATCCCAAATAATATCATTTTGATGTGGAGCTTGCATACATAACATATCAAAGGTATTATTGGAAGAACAAAGTAAAACTTGAGTAGCTATTGTTGAAGCATGTTGATTTTTAAAAGTAACAAATCCTGTACTTGTAAAAACATTGGATTCATTTTTATCATCAAAAAATTTTAAACGAAGTTCTTTTAATACTTTTGTATAGGTAATTAATTTTTCGGTATGATATTCAATGGCATCAACAAAACATGCTCCACTTTTCTTAAATACTTGAGGTCTTAAACTTTCAATAATAAATTCCATATCAAGTACATCACGATTTAACATAGGTGAAGTTTCATCAGCATCATCATCATCATTAATAATATTATCATGAATATCATTAATATTATTAATATTATTAATATCATCTTTTTCATGATTAATATTATTACTATTATTATTATTACTATTATTATTATTATTATTATTATTATTGGTATTATTATTAATTATAATACTTTTATTAGTATTATTTTTATCATTAATTTTATTTTTATTTTTATTATCATTTCCATGATGAATTAAAATACTTTTAACATTAATATCTTTAATTTCATCGATTAATTTTTTTTTAGATGATTCATTTTCATCATTAATTATTTCTTTCTTTAATATATCTAATTCATCAAAAGTTAAGGTAGATTCATATTTTAATGTACGGGATTTTTTTCTTTTTACTTCTTTTCCTTTATCTTTATTTACATTTGTATCATTAGTATTAGCATTATCAATCTTGACTTCTTTATCTACAGATTTACCTTTATCCATATTTTCATTATTATTATTATTATTATTATTGTCATTATTATTATTATTATTATTATTGGAATCAGATGTTGAAGCACCTGAATATAAAAGTGGAACGGTTGATAATGATTCATTTGATGTTATAATTTCATTAAGATCTTGATTATTTGGTTTATGAGTAATTGCTTTTCTTTTTTTATTATTTTTCTTTTTTTGATATTCCAAAACATTATTAATCCATGTACAATAATCTGCTTCTAAACGACGTAAAGTTCTATCACGTTTATAAGAAATTTGAATTAAATAATCATCAATTTCTCTCATAATAAACGCACTTTCAACTTCTCCAATATCATGATCAATAAACCATTGTTTTAATGCTTTATCTGTTCTATAATTAACTGGAATACCTTGAACAAGAACGGTACGGAATTGTTTTAATTCATCACTTCTTTCTTTATGAGCAAATATTGTTTCTTCCTTTTTATAAGTATATTCATATCTTAAATATTCAAGATAATACTAAATATAAATATTATACAAATATATCAAATATATGTTATGATATTATAATAATGTTATATTAATAATAATAATAAATATATGTTTTATTAGATTTAATAATGTCAATAATTATTATTATATATACAATAAATATTAAAATATATATATATAAATTTTTATAATAATTAATAAAAAATGAAAAAAAATAAAAAAAAAAATTTTTTTTTATTATATATGAGCATACCTTATATAATGAATAACAAATATATATACTTAAAATATAAATAAAAATACAATGAATTATATGTAAATTGGAATTATTTGGAACATTAGCTATCGAAAAACGTTTTAAACCAATAGATAAAAATGGCATGGTACTATTATCATAATGTTCATAATCCGGAGTTTGAGCAAAATAATTAATTGGTATTAAAACAGGAGCTATAACAATTGAACCAAATGCAAATATTATAGCACCAAGTTTAAACATACGTAAAAACATTGCTAATAAAGATTTTAAATTTATATAAAGAAAAATATATAATATATATATGTATATTCGAAAAAAAAAATAATAAAAATAAAAATAAAAATTAAACATTTAACAAATTGAAAAATTATATATAAATATATATAAATTACATTTAAATACACTTCGTAAAATAATTATTATAAAAAAAAAATACCTGCATCCAAACCAATATTATAAACAATCCATTCTTCTTTTATTGAAAAAACATGTTTAAATAATTCAATAAAACCTTCTTTATATTCAGGTGTATTATCACTTTAAATATATATATTATATATTATATAATATTAAAAATAAATATATATATACAGAAATGAAATCATTTTATTTTAATATTAATATTTTTGAAATTCATTGAAAAATGAAAAAGAAAAAAAAAAGTTATAAAATTTTATATATTATTATGAAATATTAATAATTTTTAAAAAATTTTATTATATTTTATTTTATTTTTAAAAAAAAATTAATTCCTTTTTTATAAGAAAATTCTTATCTTAATAAATTTATTATAAAATACAATTAATAATAATACTTACGGTAATACGGTTAATCTTTTAAAATAGATTAATTTTCCCCAATTATATTTTCTGCTATATTCTAAGAAAAATATACCTGCTAATAATACTGTAGTTGTAATTGAAATTTGAATAAATAAACCAATAATTGAAGGTTTATCGACTGCCCAATGACTAATATCTTCATTTATTTCTTCTTCAAATATTTCTATGACATCCATATTGAATATTTATTTTATTTTATTTTATTTTTATATTTTTTTTTCAATTTTAAGTTTTATTTTTATTTTTTTTTTTTGATATTATTTTTATATTATGTTTTTATTTTTATGTTATTTTATAACTGAAATTAATTTAAGAGAAAAAAAAAAATAATAATATTTTTATATTCAATACTTTAAATATTTCAAATATATATACAAATTATTATTTAAATTTTTCTTATTTTTTTTTATTTTAAAATATCTTTTTCTTTTCTTCTTTCTTTCTTTTTTCTTTTTGTTATTTTTATATATAAATATATATATATATATATTATTTATTTACTTTTTATTTTATTTTTATTATTATTTTTATTTTTTAATTGTTTAAAAATTATCTTTAATTTATTTATACATATTGTAAAATTTTATATGAATATATTATATTCTTTTAAAGATAATTTAGTTTTTTTTTTTTTAAATTAATATGAATTATTTTAAATAATATAAAATAATGTATATTAATTATTTTTTATTTATAAAATTTAGAGGATTTTTTTTATATATTATACATGAAGACATTTACTTCATTGCTTATTTTATTTATTATTATCTTTTTTTTTTTTTTTATTTTTTATTTTTTAAAAAAAATTTTTTTCTTTTTTTTTTTTTTTTTTTTTTTAAAAAAAAATAATAACAAAAATATAAAATATAAAAAAATAATAACAATATTAAAATTAATTAAAATAATATATTAATTTTATATGCATAATAATATATTATAATATAATATGATATATGTTAATATTTATTTGAAACATAAAAAATATCAAATCTTAAAATTATTTAAATAAATAATTAAATAATTAATTATCAATGATTATAATTAAATAATAATAATAAAAAAAATTATAATAATAAAATATAATTAAAACATAATTAATATTCTAGCTAGATAATAATTATTATTATTATTTATATAATAATTATTCATTCATTTATTTATTTATTTATTTATTTATTTATTTATTTATTTATTTATTCATTTATTTAAATAAAAAAAATGTTTGCTAATTTCAAATAGTTTTAATTAGATAAAAGTTAAACAATATTTTTTATAAAAATACAATATAAATAAAAATAAAAAATAAAAATAAAAAATGTTGCACAATCAAAAAAGAAAAATAAAATTGATAAAATTTTCATATCCGAAATAAATAAATATATAAATAAATAAATAAATAAATAAATAAATAAATAAATAAATAAATAAATATTAATAAATATATTTGTTAATGGTCAATTTTTTAATAAGATTGTTATTTATTTTATTCAAATATGCATGAAATAAACGTTTTCTTTTACTTTATTTTATTTATATATAAATAAATAAATAAATAATAATCTGATAATGATAAATATTTAACTGCTACACCTAAATAATATTTCTTAAATATATAATATTCCATATCTTTTTTGATACAGATAGTTTTTTTTTTTTTTTTTAAGGATATAAAATTTATAATGAAGATTTTTATTAATTATTAATTAATAATTATTTATTTATTTATATTATTTATATTATTTATTATTTTATATTATTTATTATTATTAAATAATAATTTTATTTTAATTATTATTTATTATAATATAAAAATAAATTAATTTAATCAATAATAAATAATAAAAAAAAAAAAAAGATTTTTTTATATGGTTAATCATTAAAATTTTTATAAATTTTTATTTTTTTTTTATTTTATACAAAAATAAAAAATAATTATTATAATAATTCATTATAAAAGAAAATAAAATATTTTATAAAATAAAAAAAAATGGCCGCAAAGGAAGTTTACTGTCCAAAAAATGATACACCAAATATAAAAGAACTCAGTCAATATATTTATACAAAATTAAGAATAACTATTGAAGATAAAAGAAAATTTATTGGTTATTTTATGTGTATTGATAAAGATAAAAATATTATATTATCTTCATCCAATGAGTATACATTAAAAGAAGAAAAGCAAAAAGAAAACCAAGAAGAAAATGAAGAGCAAAATAAAGTTGAAAATAGTGAAGAGGATGATTCATTATCAAATTGTAAATATATATAATAATATTATTATTAATATTAAAATTAATAATTAAATTATTTTATCCATCTTAATTTAAGAATCTTTTTTTTAAAAAAAAATATACTTTTAAAAAATTTCTTTAATTAATAAATTATTTAATTTTTAATAATAATAATTAACAATAATACAATTTTATGTAAATATTCTTATTATAATGAATTAAAAAAAAAGATAATTCACGATTTCTTGGATTAATTATGGTAATAATCAATATAAATTCAAATAAAATAAAATAATTAATAATTTTAAAATTTTAAAAAATATTTAATACTAAAAACGAAATTTTTATTATATTATATATATTTATTTAATATATTAATTATAAATTAATGTTTTTTTTTTTTTTTTTTAAATAATGTTTTTTTTTTTAAAAAAATATCATTATATCAATATACAAAAAAGATACCTGGAAAATACATAAAAAAAGTAGAAGCAATAACTTATCCATATCTCTAGAAAATCAAAATCAAAAATAATTAAAAAAGAAATATAAAAAAATTATTTATAAAAAAGAATTCATACCAGTATTTATTTATACAATTCATAACAGTAGTAATAATATAATAAAGCAGTAATATTAATGTTTATACCATTAATTTAAATACAATATTCATAAATGTATTTATGAAAAAAAAAATATAAATCTTTGAATAACCCTTTTTTAAATTTATATTCATTCAATTATATTTAATTACATTGAATATCAATAAAAATTCAATTAGTTTTGTTATTACTAATAAATATACCATCAAAATTTATTTAAATTTTAATTTTAAATTTTGAAAATGAATTGTATAAAAATATATTATTTAAAATATTAAATTATAACTTTCAATAATTTTAAATTTTTAAACAAAAATACACAAAGAAATAACAAATATCGTCATTCTATTATTGTTTTAAATAACATTAAAAAAAGATAAAAATAATTATTAAAAATCAACAAAAATATATATAATTTGTAAAAAAATATAAATATAAAAAATATAAATATATAAAAAAATGATAAAAAAAAAAATTAAAATATAAAATTCTATATAAATATTATATATAAGTATATGTATAATAAATATAAAATATACTATTAATTATTAATAATACTTAAATAAATTGTATAATATACAGACTATTTTTATATTTTAAAAGCAATTTTAATATTTTTAATAATATTATAGTAATATATAGATAATATTTTTTTTATTAAATAATCTAAATTATTAAATTATTTAAAAACATATTATATATATGATGTATTAGCTTTTTTATCATTTTCCAAAAAAAATATTTATATATATTTAATATTATTCTACTACAGTCATGATTTTTTAAATATTAACTTTTATTAATTTTTTTTTTTTTATTTTATCCTGGCATTAAATAAGTATTTATTGATGATCTATGATTGACCAATACTTCAGATATTTTTAAAAACTTTAAAAAATTTAAAAAATGAAAAATTTTTTTAATATTTATTTTGATTAATTTTTATTATTATGATGCTTAATAATATAAATAAATGAAACCAAAAATGATAGTTTTTATATTCTTGTATTAATATAGGTGATGTTATAATGTGCTTATATATGTATATATTACATTCACTTATTAGAATAATAAAATTAAATGAATGAATGAAAAAAAAAAAAAAAAAAATAAAGAATTTAAAATAAAAAAAAAATGTATAAATAAATTAATAAATAGATAATAATTAAATAATAAAAGTAAATAAATTATTATAATTATAACAAAATTAATAGAATTTTATAATTCGTGTATTTTAATTTTGTTGTTATTTTTTTCATTAAATTAATTTGTCCCAATTAAAAAAAAAAAAAAAAAAAAAAGAAAAATAAAGAAAAATTATTTCTATAAATTGCTACTAATTAGTTTACCCTATAATAATTTTTGTTAATTTTTATTATTGTTTTTTTTTTTTTTTTTTTTTTTTTTTATTTTTCAAAAATTCCTTTTTCAGGGAATAAATATTCCATAATTTCATGTAATTCTTCACTAACTCTTGGTTCAGTATAATCATCATTTAAATTAAAAAATAAAACAGTGGGATCCCTAATAATGGTTTCATATAAATTTAAATTTTTTATTGTATCATCAAATACTTGACCAAATTTCATAGTTCTTTCTCTTAAATGATCTTCTACTATATGAAAACCAAATTTTAAAATAGTTCTTACTTTTTTAATTTTTTCCCCTTTTTTTATTGGATCATAAATATACCTTGATTGATGAAATTTATCAAATTCTTCTTCAAAATTACTTTTAGATGCAGTATATCTCATAAAAGCTTGATTAGCAAAAGGTGGTATTACATCTTCTGGATGTCTAAATTTATGAGTTAAAGTTATATCTATAAATTTTTGAAATTTTTGTCTACACATTGGGAAAAGATCACGATACCAAACATAAGGAGAATGTTCTATTCGATTGGTTTTAATATATCTACCATATTTTAATTTTATAGCACCATTTGTCATACCCAATGATGCAAGAAATCTTTCATTCATCGTATATGAAAAATAGGATTTACCTACATTTTTTGCATATGGTATATCATTAGTAATAAAATATAAAGTTAAATATAAATTTGGAAATCTAAAATGTTCGGCTGCATTTGGAAATAAATAAAATTTATCAGGTGTTTTATAATCATATCTTTTAAAATGTTTTTTTTCATATTCTGTTCCATTAATACTTTTTCCTAAATCTTCTTTTTCCTCTTCTATTTCTCCTATTTCTCCTATTTCTCCAATATCTTCTTCAATTTTATCTTCAATTTTTTCTTTTACTTTTATTTTTTCTTCTGGTTCCTGTCTTTTCTCTTTCTTTTTTTCATTTTCATATTCATTTTCATTTTCTTTTTCATTTTCATATTCATATTCATTTTCTTTTTCTTTTTCATATTCATTTTCTTTTTCATTTTCATATTCATATTCATTTTCATATTCATTTTCTTTTTCATTTTCATATTCATTTTCATTTTCATTTTCATATTCATTTTCATATTCATATTCATTTTCATATTCATTTTCTTTTTCATATTCATTTTCTTTTTCATTTTCATATTTATTTTCATATTCATTTTCTTTTTCATTTTCATATTTATTTTCATATTCATTTTCTTTCTCATTTTCATTTTCATTTTCTTGCTTATTAGAATTTTTATTTTTATTTTATTTTTATATTTTTTTAATCTATATTTATGATTATTTAATGGTTTTAATTCATCTAATTCCAATTCTTTTATTAATTCTTCATTCATATCAAATATTTTAATATTTCCATCATTATCAAAATAGTAATTATTAATTTCCTTAATATCATTATTATCACTAACATTACTATCAATCTCATTATTACTATTATTATTATTTTTAATATAATCATCATTGGTGTTAACGCTACCATTATTATTATTAGTATTAATATTAGTAGTAGTAGTAGTAGTAGTATTAATAGTATTATCATTAGTGTTAGGTTTAATATATGTATTAGAATCTGTATCTGAATTAGTATTATTATTAAAATTATCTTTATTATTTTCATTAGTTTTATTTGTTTTATTTATTTTTGTTTTATATTTATTTATTTCTTCTCTTTCTTTAGATTTAATTTCTATAAAACTAGCACAACGTAAATAAATTTTATTATTAAGTTCATTATTATTATTTTTTTCAAGATTATCTAAAAGTTGTTTTAAACAATATGAATAATCTTTTAATATTTGAGGATTAGCTAAATATTTATTATAATTAATTTTTGAGGTTATTTTATAATGTTTAGAAGGTTTAAAATATTTATCAAAGTATAGAGGATAATCCTTTTTTAATTTATGTTCCATATTAAAATAATTCATATAAATTTCATCCATATCATAAGCTTCACCACCACCATAAAAGAAATAAGAAGGATGTAAAGGATGATTAAAGAAATAATCATCATTAATTTGAATAAATTGTTCGGTTAAACCAGGAATTTTATCTAAAAACCATTCAATAGCAAAAGTATTAAATGTTGGATTGACCTTATTTCCTCTAAAATCTTTTGAAGGTAAAATATCTTCTTGATTAATAATTTGAATACGATCAAAATTAGGATCTAACCAATTAGGAGTTTGACCAGGTGTAACAATAAAAATTTTACCTTTATGCCAAGGTAAATTTTTAAAAAGAGATCTTAAAGAATATTTTAATTCATCTACACATCGATCACGATTATCTACTTTTTTTATACCACCATTATATTTAGCTTTTTGTTTTAAATGAATAGGATCTGATCCATTAACCCAAGTATAAACAATAGATATATTAGATGCCCATTCCCATTCTGGTTCTAACATATCACCTCTTACTCCAGTTTCAACATCTCTTGCATATTTTAATAAAAATCTTAATTGTCTTTCATCATCATTAGCAATTCTTTTTTTTTGTCTCTCTAGTTCTAAACTAATAGACATATTAGCATCTTCTAAAATAGACTTTTTTCTTATTTCATATTCTGTTTGATTAGTCATATTTTCTAATGAGGGTATTTTTGGTTTACCAAATCTAACTTCCTTCCATAATATTCTATTTGGATTATATACTTCTTCTAAAATTAATTTTTTTTTAAAAGTATCATATATTGGTTTTAAACTTTTAAATTTAATATTATTATCAAGTCCATTTTTAAAATCATTATTTTTTTCTTTTTTTTTAATTTTATATTTATTTTTATCTTTATCTTTTCCCTTAAATTTTAATTTAATTCTATTAGAAAAAATATTCAAAGATTTCCGTAATGAAAAATCATTATACCCATTACTTATATCACCCTCCAAATCATCATCCTGAATTTTAATATTATTATTATTATTATTATCTACATTATCTAAATTTTGATAATTATTCTTTAAAATATCCTCCTTTAATTCTTCTACTTTATAAATAATTATTCAAGTAAGTAAAAAAGAAAAAAAAGAAAAAAGAAAAAAATTGATATATATATATGAATATATAATATAATATAAACAATACAATATAAATAATAACATTGTATTCATCTTGATAATTATGATTAATTTTTATAAATACCTGTGTTATTGTTAATTTGGGTATAATTAAATAAGGTAAATATAATAATATTTACTACGAAAAGTAGAAGGATAGCTGCTGTTAGTTTTATAGGTTTAGACATTATTTATTATTTGGATATAATATAATAAAATAATTATAGTTTTATAGAGTTATAAAAATAATAAATGATAGTCAATTCAAAAAACTATAATATATATATATTATTTAAATATATAATAAAAACTTCTATACATATTCTTTTTCAATTTATTTCATATTTTTATAATAATTTATTTCTATATATAATCATATTTAAAGAACTTTTATTTAATTAAAGTATTATAAAATATTATTGTTATTAGTTAATAATTTTTTATTCAATGGAAAAGGATAAATTAATATTAAAATATAATGGAACAAAATATAACACTATATAATATAAAAAAAAAATAAATTTTAATGAATTATATCTGGGTTTTCTTTAATTTAATTTATATATTTTTAATAATAACGATAATAATATTTTAATTTACAATATTTAATTATAAATAATAAAATAAAATATATTATTTATAATTTTATAATGTATAAAAACTATATAATGTTATTTTAATATTTAATTTTTTTTATTTTGTTGAATGCTGCTGCTACAAGATTAAAACTTTATTCAATAAATTATTTATTTATTTATTTATTTATTTATTTATTTATTTATTTATTTATTTATTTATTTATTTATTTATTTATTTATTTATTTATTTATTTATTTATTTACTTATTTATTTATTTATTTATTTATTTATTTATTTAGAATAATAATAATAATAAATAAATATTTAAACATTTATATATTTTTATAATAAAAATATATAAATGTATAATTAATTTTTTTGTTATTGAAAATAAAGCTAAGAGAATTTAAAATAAATAATAATTTTCAATTTTAATTTTTAAAGTTTTTGTAATACATTTCTTTTAAAAATATTATTATTACTATTATTATTCATTTATTTATTCAAGTGTTTTTTTTTTTTTTTTCTCCACGTTTTATTGTTATTGTTACCGTTTATTTATTATTGAATATTAAATACATTAAATGATAAAAAATCACAGAAAAAATAAAAAAAAAAAAACACTAATTTTCTTACTTTTGTAGAATTTAATACCACTAAAAAATGAGTCATTACGAAATAAACTATTTTATCACGATTTCACTTAATAAATATCCATACATTCTATGCTAATATTTTTTTTTAATAATCAAATTTTATTATAGAATATCATACATTCTTTTCTATTATTAATAAAGAACTTTTTTACAATTATTTATTTACAATTATTTACATTTTTTTACATTTTTTAAAATGCCTTTTTTACATTTTTAATAATGATTGTAGAATATTCTAAACATAGACCAAATTTTCAATTTTATTATAAAATAAAGTTATATTAAATAATATATAATAATAAATATATTATAATAAATTATATAAAGTATAATAAAATTCTATATTTATATATTTATTTATATATTTATTTATATATTTATTTATATATTTATATATAACATAATTTTAAATTTAAAATAATAGTTATTAAATTTTTTTACCTCTTTTGTATGCTTTTGTATTCATCATTGTATAAATTTTAATATATTGAATAATAAAAAATAATAAATGATATTTTTTAAAAAATAATATTAAAACATTTGTGATAAAAATTAAAAACTTTAATTAATAATAAATTTATAATAAATAAGATAAATAAAATTAGGCGAAAAAGAAAAAAAAAATACAAAATACAAAAAATTAGAAAACATAAAACTTTATATATATTTAAATAATAAAAATAAATAAATAAAAAAGATAAAAATATATAAAGATTAAGTGATAAAAATACACTGTTTTATAAATGATAAATTCAATAAATTTAGTAACTTTGTAACTTTGTAACTTTTTTTTTTTTTCATCTTTAAATATATTATGTTTTAAAACTTAGAAAAAAGAAAAGGTTTATTTTTATTTTTATTTGTAATTAATTAGAAAAAAAAACGATAAAAAAGAATTTTTAAAACTTTTTTTTTTTTTGTTTCAATTTTTTTTAAAATCTCAATTAAATTAAATTAAATTATATTATATTGTTTTTTTTTTTTTTTTTTTTGTTCTTTTTGAACATTTTTTCTTGTATTATTAAAATACATTTTATATTAAACATTGAAATTAAAAATAATAACAAATAACAATATTTTTTTTTGTATTAATAATTGCAATATCACAATGATGTATTAATAATAATATCAAAAAAAAAAAAAACCTTTTTTCTTTCCATCAATCATTATGATAATAATGATAATAATAATGATAATAAACTAAAGATAATTAATAATTAATAGAATTATTTTTTATTTATTTATCAGTAAAATCGTATATTAAAAACATACATATTATATTTGATAGATGTATATAAAAACATACATATTATATTTGATAGATTTATTTTAATATAAAATATTTATTTAATTGATTAACTAATTAATTATTAATTATTTGTATATTTATTTATTTATTTATTTATTTATTTATTTATTTATTTATTTATTTATTATTATTTATATATATGAAAAATTGTTAAAAAAAAAAAAAAGTACTTTACATTTTTTATCTATATTTTTAGTACTCTAATATATTAATATATTAATATATGAACATCAATATATAAAATATATTTATGTAATAATAATAAATAAAATGATAATTGAATGATTCATTTATTTTATATTATATTCATTTATTTATATACTTTTTTTCATTACTTTTATATAAATAATATGTAAATGTACTTTATTTTTTTTTTTTAAAAAGAAAATAAAAAATTAATAATAGTAAAAGCTTAACAAGAAAGAAAAATAAAAAAAATTATATATAATTTTTTTTATCTTTTTCTTATTTTTTTTTTTTCGTATAACCTTTAAATCGTTAAAATCAAAATCAAAATAATAATAATAATAATAATAATAATATATTTTTATTTTATTAAATGAAAATATATAATAAAAAAAATTAAAAATAAAAAATAAAAATAAAAATAATCATATAAAAAATTAATTAAAAACAAATAATTATAAATAAATTTAAAATAATAAATATAAATAATAAATATATCAAAATATATTAATATATATCAGTAAATTAAAATTATAATATTTACTTTACTGATTTAAAAGAATCAATTGATAATTCAATACATAATATAATAATTTTGTTTAATATAATAAAATTGTTAAGCCAAAATCATTATAATAATTTAAAAAAAGGTAAAGTATTGTTATTTTTTAATTTGTTTTTATGTACCTTTAAAAATTAATGTATATAATTATCGAAATTTACAAAGGAATTTATAAATGATGTAAAAAAATATAAAAGTTATAAAATAAATGATGAAATTATCGAAATAAAAGATATATACTATTCAATGAATAATTATCGAAATAAAAGATATATACTATGCAATGAATAATAAATTTATAATATAAATAAAATATATATATTGAAAATATATTAAGTTATAAGGATGATTATAATACCAATATTAATACTAATATTAATACTAATAATAATAATAATAATAATAATAATAATAATAATTCTTTGTAAAAAGCTATTTTGATTTATTTGTTATTACTCATTTAATATAAATTAATTAATGAGAAAGATATTGATATTATAAAACAATTGATCAACACAAAATTAAAAATAATATCTAAATAAAGCCATAAAAAACAGAATATTATTGGAATATTATTAGTTTAAAGCCCTATAAGCAAAATAAAAATAAAATATAATTTTTAAACTTTATAGATATTTTTGAAAGGTTAATTATTAATAATCTAAAATATTTTAATAATAAAAAATAGAAAAAATAGAAAATTAAAATTTAAAAAATGTTCCACTTTAATAAAAGGATTAGGATAATTATTAATTATTAGTAATAGGATTTTTTAATAAATTAATTAAGAGAAATATATTATAATAAATAATAAATATATAATAAATATATTATTAAAGAAAAGAAAAGAAAAAGCAAAGAAATATATTATAATAAATAATAAATATTTATATTATTAAAGAAAAAGGAAAAATTTGTAGCTACAATAATTTAATCAGTAAATTAGCCAAAATAAAACATATGAACTATATTATTAATTAAAAGTTGTATACAAAATATAAGTGCTAAGAACTCAAATAATTACTAAAAAAGTATTAATTAAATTATAAATATAAATAAATAGCCAATAATAATAGAATAGTATTCAATTCAACATAATATATATAGTTTTTAATATATTAAGGTTAATTATAATATATATGTATTATAATTATATATATTTATTTTTTTGCAAAAATTTAATATATAATATATAGTACATTATATTAATCCAATAACAATATAAAATAATAATTGTATATGAAATTATTGCTTTTCAAAATTTAACCTTTGTATTCAGTCATTTATTTTAATATATTATAAAATTTATTCTAATATATAAATATTAAATATATTAAAAAATATAAATAATATATACACAATAAACCTATGATTTATTAATATATTTTAATAAATATAAAAATTAATAAATAAAAATAAAAATTTAAAAAAATAATTAATAATTAAGTAAATAAAAAAATGAAAAAAAAATGAAAATAATTTATATCTAAAAATTAAAGGAAAAACAAAAAATAATATAAAATAAATTTTTAATATAACTTGGAACCTTAATTTTTATAAAAATAATTTAAGTTTTTATTATAATATATATAAATATTTTTGTCTTTTTTTTTTGGTTTATTTTATTTTTTTTTTTTAATAAATGAAAAAAAGATAGAATATAAAATCTAATTTAAAAGAATAATAGATTAACTTAATCTAAATACCCATAACATAAAAAAAAACATATATTAGATTAATGCTAAATATTATTATTTAAAAGTAATAATAAATTATTTATTTATTATATAATTGGATTTTAATACTAAAATATATTTTATTATAATTAATTTGAATTATAAAAATAATAATAATAAAAGAGTAATATTCTTTTTTACTAAACTAGAAAGTAATTATTATATATAATCAAAATAATAATAAAAATAATAAACGATTAAAGGACGAAAACCATTGTTTATTTATTAATATAAAAAGGTATTTTTCTTTTATTTTAATTATTAAAATTTTTATTTATCAATAAAAATTCATATTAAAATTAATTTATTTTTTTTTTAAAAAAAAAAAATTTATTCAAATAAAACAGTGAAAATGTTCAGAAAAATTATACCATATACTTTATTATTAATATTTATAATTCAAATTGTTACAGCACAAGCAGTGTCATCACAAGCAGTGCCATCACAAACAGTACCATCACAAGATCCACCTCAAAATGGACACCCACCAGGAAGAAAACATCCAAATGATACACCTTTTTATGATATGGAAAAGAAAGGAAAGAAACCAAAAGATGGTATATAATTATTATTTTATTATATAATATTTTTTTTATAATATATAAACACATTTTTATATATTTTATAATTAATTATTATTTATATATATTATAAAAGTTAATTTTAAATTTGAAAATGAAAATGTTCCAGATATAACAGTTGATGTTGTAGAAGTAAATAATTATGATGAAGAAGAAGAAGTTATCACTAATAGATCAAAACTTAAGATAAAATGGAGTATTAGTAATGAAAATAATAACAGTAATAATAAAAATAATACGAATAATGGAAATGCTCCAATAACAGACAATAATAAAATAAAAAAGTTCACATTAAAATTATTAGGAAATGTAACACAAGATTGTGAAACAAAATTATTCTATTCTTTTAATGAAAGAGCTATTAAAACAGATTTAATTGAATATGAATATGAATATAAAATTCCAAAATTAGAAGAAGGTTATGTATATAATGTTGCTGTTATTGCTGAACCAGATGGTGTTTCAAAAAATAATAGTATAGGATTATCAAGAACTTTTAGTTATAGTAAGTATTTTCCTTTATTATATTGAATAATTATTTATATATATTGAAAAATTAATTAGAATATAAATAAAATAACAAAAATCAATAAAATAAATAATAATAATAATAATAATAATAAAATGATTATCGAAAAAAAAATATTTATTATTTTCAAAATATTATCATTTTTATATTTTAAAATATTATATTAAAATATTTATTTTTTTTTAAAATAAAAAAAAAAAAAATAGAATATATGGAAAAGCAAAAATCAATAGAAAATAATGATAATGAAAAAGATACAAAAAAGAAAGGTGGTAAAAATATGTTAATATATTTAATCATTGGTGCTGGTTGTGTAGTCGTTTTATCACTAGCACTTTTAATTAGTAAAAAGATTAGTAAAAATGATCATCGTGAAAGTGAAGATGAATTAAATTTACCAGTACAATCACCAAGAAGTAGTGCAGAATTTAAAGGAAGAGATATTAATGATAAAAACTTGGATCGTATTTCTGTTGTTACAGATGATACTGGTGAGGTATCATGGACTAACTTAGAAGTTGCACAAACATCTAATCAAACTAAAAATGAAGTTAATGATCATTTCATTAGAACTTTAGATAAAACATATAAAACAATAGAAAGAAATAAACATGATAGTATGAAAAGTTTAGAAGAAAAACAAAGTTATAAAGTAGTAAGAATGTTTATACCATCAGAAGAAGATGAAATAAAATTAAATATTGGTGATGATGTTGAAATCACTGATATATTTGAAGATGGTTGGTGTGAAGGTAAGAATATTTCTACAGGAGAAGGAGGGGTATTCCCAAGAACTTGTGTTGTTGAAGCAGATCAATATGCTACAATGATTGAAAAATCAAAGACTTCTACACTTCCAAGTAGAAGACGTTCTAGACGTAATTCTTACGCTAATAATAATAATTATTATAACTCAAATAGCTATGTAAACACTAATATTACCATTCATGAATAAGGCTTTGATTTTTATGATTGTAAATCATAAAAAAAAAAAATAGAAAAAAAATTATCAAAAAAAAAAAAAAAAAAACGAACGAAAGACTTTTTAATAATTATATTAGCATTAATATATCAACATTCTTTTAATATTATATAATATATAGTAAAATATAGAGAAAATATCATTTATATTTTTTTTTAATTATTTTTAATTATTGAATTAAAAAATTATGTATTATTTACAATTTTTTTTTAATATAATTAAAAAAAAAAAAAAAAAAAAAAAAAAGTAAAAAAAAAAAAAAAAAAATCGAGAAAAAAAAAGTATATTTTGTTTTCTATTAATTTCATATTAAATATATATAATACTTCAGGCTTTTCAACATTTATTTTATAATAATAAATAA
>MCFG01000064.1:2500-37500 GCA_002104895.1 Anaeromyces robustus | reverse complement strand
CTTTTTTTTTTTAATATTTATAGTATTTCTAATTCCTCTTTTTTAATATTTATATTATATCTAATTCCTTTTTTTTTAATAAGTAATATCAATATATATATTATTTTAATATTCTTTTTAATTATTTTTTTTTATTATTTTTATATTTTTAATGTATACTTAAATCTATATTTTTATTGTATAAATTTTAATTTTTATAAAACACGATTTATATAATAATTAAAAAAATAAAGGTAAAAAAAATATATTTCTTTAATAATTAATTCCTACAGTATTTTCATAATAAGGTCATAGAGTATAAAAAAAAATCAAAATAAATAAAGTATTGTTAATATAATTATTATATACTTAATAAGTGATTGTACTTACTTTACCATATAAAGAAAAAAAATATATGGTGATACATTTTACTGACATTTCATTTTTTATTTTTCATTTATCATGTATATAATTTTTTGAAAAAATAATAATAATTATAGATAAAATATTATAATTTATATTTTTAATAATAAATTATAACAAAATAGTTTTTTTTACGTTTCTATCAATATTATTTATTATTATTATTATAATTATTATTATTATTTACATTATTTACTACTACTACTACTACTACTATTATTATTATTATTATTATTATTATCATTATTATTATTATTATTATTATTTATTATTTATTATTATACTATTTTCATAATGGTCATGTTAATAATATATAATAAATAAGTAGATTTTTTATCATTTAAAAATTTTACAAATTTTACTAGTAGAATATTTTATTTTATTGAATTCATTTCTAGTAAAAATTTTTTGATTTATGTTACACAAAATATTATATCAAATATGTTATTAATTTTTTTTTTCTGTAGTGTAACTCTTTTAGTAATTTTTACTTTATAATTTTGGCCAATTTCCTAAATATATGTAAAAAAGAATAGTTCAAAAAAAAAAAGTTATCTCTGACTAATTACTAATTATACTATAAACATAATAATATAAATTATACACAAATATTTTTTTTTAAAAAAAAAGATATTAGTTACAATTATTTTTATGATTATAAACTATACACAAATATTTTTTTTAATAAAAAAAAAAAAAAAAAAAAAAAAAAAGATTATTATTTACAATTACCTATTGTATTTATTATAATCACTTTTCATATTTAATAAATAATAATATTTAACAATTTTATAATAATATTTATATCTTTTAAATATCATTTAATTAATATTAAAAATTGTATTTATTATATAAATTTAAAAATACAAGTCATTATTATTATTATATATTAGAATTCCAAAATTCATATTTATTAAAATTATAGTCCTTTTGTATTTTTTTTTTTTTTTTGTAATTATTCTCTATAAAACATTTTATATCTATTTTTATAATTTATAATTCCTTTTAAGTATTTATTATTTATTTATTTATTTATTTATTCATCCATTCATTTATTTATTTTATTGTATTTTTTTTTCTTTTTTCTTTTTTTCTTTTTGTATTCTTTTTATTTATTCTATAATTAAATGTTGTATCGAAAAATTATTAATTTGTTCTGATTTTGATTTTGTACTTGAATTATATTTAAACAATATAAAATAAACTTTATATACAAAACATAAAGTTTTAATGATAAAAATTAATTTTATATTTGTAATAATTGTAATATTAATTACATTACATAAACTTACTTTTTTTGGAATGATATACATTAATTATTCAAATCAAAAAAAAATGTATTAAATTAATTATTTATTTAAAATTATTATTACTATCGATTCTGATAAAAAATTTTATTTCCAAAAATGTTTTCTTTTGATATTAAATAGTTATCATACGACACAGTAGGATTTCCTAAAATGTAAAATATTAATGATAAAATATCTAGGATAAATTTAATATACCATTAAAACAATTTAACACAAAAGAAAATATATATATATATTTTAAATAACTCTTGAAAATAAATTCTAAAATTATAGAAAATACAGAATATATTTTGATAATGAAATAACTACATATATTAAAGTAAATGTATTAATAAAATTATCTATTTATTTATAAATTTATATATTTATATGTTTTTCATTTATTTATTTATTTATTTATTATTTATTCTTCCTTTTTTCTTTTTTTCTTATTTTTTGCTTAATTTTGTTCCATTCTGTCATAATTTAATATGTTCAATTTATTTATTTTTAATTTATTTATATATTTATTTATTTTTACATTATTTCATTCGTTAATTTTATTAATTTTAAATTAATTATTAAATAGATTATTATTAAAATAAAATAATATATATTATTAAATAAAATAATATACATTATAATTACTTATTAATTTTTAAAACTTTTTAATAAAATCCGTACCTCGTGTAACCTAATTTTTACCGTACATATTACATAATTCTTTATTTTATTTTAATATATTATTATACATTTTATTTTTAATAATTATATAATTTTATTAATTTTATTATTTACTATATTAATTTTATAATTTTAATTTAACCAAATAATCATATATATCCATAATATAATAATTAAAAAATAAAAAAAAAAAAAAAATTAATGTGAATTTATACAAAAATAAAATAAAAATAAAATAGAATTAAAAAAAAAAAAATTAGAATAAAAAGTTAAAACGATAAATATATGAAAGAAAAAAATGGATTTAATATATGATCTTTTTGATAGTATTTTTCATGCAGATACTTATCCCGTTGAATATAATATAAATGATTACGAGTACGATGAAGATAAAGAAAATATATTCAACAATAATAAGGGTAATGACAATGTTAGTAACAATAATAATAATTCAAAAAATAACGATAATAATACTTCAAAAGTAACAAACGATAAAAATAATAATAATAATAATAGTAATAATAATAATAATTATAATAAAGATAACGACAAAAATGAGTCAACAATTAACACTAATCGTAATAAAAATGATAAAACCGTTAATAAAAATGATAATAAAAACGAAAATAAAGATGAAAATAGAAATGAAAATGTAAATATTTCCAGTAATAAATATAATAATTCAACTAAAACAAATAATGAAGAAAATGATGAAATCATAGGACTAAATGAGATACCATATACTAAAACTACAACTATAAATATTAATCTAGCAACACCAACATTATATAATAATAATAATAATAATAATAATATAACAACTCTTATTTCAAATACAAATAATGTTCCAATAACTGATAATAATAATAATAATAATTCATTAGAAGATAATAATGGAAAAATAAATATATATATTGCTACCTTTAGTGTTGTACTTTCAATTCTAGCAATAGCTGTTGGAGTTGTTCTTTTCATTGTTCACAAAAGAGATTCATTCAAAAAAGAAGAAAAGAATAATAGAAAAATGAAAAAATATGATTATGAAAATGTTAATCCGAGACCGAAAAGTCATTTTAGTACACTTAAAAGAAAAGAAATTGCTATTGGAGTTCATAATATTTATAAAGATATAGTAATACCTCCAAGAAATGAAAATTATGATAATAGTATAGATATCAATTATAAAAAAGTTGAAATTGAACCGTATATTGACCCGAATTATATTAAATAAGTAATTCAAAAATCAAAATTGTATAATATTTATTTTTTTATTTTTTATTTTTTTTTTTTATTTTTTTTCTAAAAAAAAAATAATAATAAAAAAATGTATATCCATAAAAAGTATATCCACAGTATAATCTCAAAATATTTATACAAAAAGATATAATAATCAAAATTCAAATTGTATTTTAATTGTATTATATTATCATAATAATATAATATATAATATGTATAATATAGACTAATTAAAAATATTTATAAATATTTGTAATTTATAAATTGTTTTATATAGAATTTATAATAATATATAGATATTATATTTAATAATATCTATTTTATATCAAAAATTAATAATTTAATAATGACATATATCATAATTTAATGGCATACACATATATAACATTTAAAAAAAAAAAAAAACATATAAAATAATTCAAAACATAATATCATATAGAATTCTTCAATTTTATTACTTGTAATTATTAAATGTAGAAATGTAATATATTAAAATTTATAGAATAAAAAATATATATATATAAATATATATATTAATAAACAAATTTATATAATAAAACTTGTTATAAAAATTTTATATACTATTTAAAATTTTTTATTGTTTTAGTTTTTTTCTTTTTTATATTAAAAAAAATATTTTCGTTATTATATTAGTTTTTAATAATTCATGAATAAAAAATAATAATTATATAATTACTATACAATTAATATAAATAATTATTATTAATATTATATAATTAATTAAAAAAAATTAGATATAAAAAAATCACAATTAATTAAATAATGTAAGGAATTTCTAAATAATATTATTAATTATAATAATTCCAATTTTATAATTTTTACCCAATCATATTACGATAATATCATTCAATTAAATACTTTTAGTAAATTATTCATAATTTATATATAATAATATTACTAACCTAAAAATTTAAAGAGTAAGAACATTTGGTTAGAAGCTTGTGTTTAGGGGTAAACAGACATAATGGATTCAATTAATAATTTTTTTTTTGTTAATTAGTAATAGATATTTTTATTATTAAATTTATTTATTTGTTAGTAAAATGAATAAATTGTAAAAATATCAAATCTAATTAAAAGAAAAAAAATTAAAAAAAATTTTTATATATTTTATATATAAAGATTTTTTTTTTAATTATTATTTGAAGGTCATTATATAAAGAAAGAAAGAAAGAATAAAAATGTTTTATATTTTTATTTTTTCTATTCTTTCAGCCCTTGGGAGGGTCTGAGAAAAACCCGCTAAGTGTCCTTGAGGGACTTCGTATTAACAAATTCATAATTTATTTATGAATATATACGAGTGGATCACCAGAAAGTGAAAAATTGGAATAGGATCTACGGGTGTAATGCTGGAAGTTCAATACGCAAGACATTTAATAAAAATTTATTTTTATTAAATGAAACTCAATTCAGACTACTCTTTAACCAAGTGTTCTTCCTTTATAAATAAATTTTTGTATAAATATTGAATTTAAAAATTATAATGTTTTTTTTTTTTTATTTTATAAATTTCCTTTTAATATTTAATATAAGCACAATAAAAATAAAATCAACTAACGTTATATAAATTTAATAAAAAATGTTTAAAAATATGAAATAATAAATTAATACATCTTTTTATTGTTATTATCATTTTATAGTTTTTTAATTTTTTTTTTGTTTATTTTTTTTTTTTTTTTTTTTACATTTTTTTACAATTTACTATTTTACATTTACAATATTAAAAAAAAAATGATAATTTATTTTTATATTATTATTTATATTTATTATTATCGTTGATTCTGTATTATCGTGATTGCATTATTGTGATTGTTGATATTTATATCAGTATTAATTTATTAATTATATCCCTTTTTTTTTTCTTATGTTGTTTATGCTATATTATATTTTTACTGCCATTTAAACAAAAAATAATAATGATAATAATAGCATAATTTTTTACTTTTTTACTTTTTTTACTTTTTTTTTTTTTTTTTTAATTAATGTGCAAGTGAGCAAAGTTCAAGAGCTTCATCAACATAGGCAGTCTTTTTAACTAAAGCTTTTGCGTCTTCATAGTTAACCTTTATTATATATTTAAAAAAAAAAATATTAAATAATAATAATTAATATATTTCTATATTTATTTCTATATTTATTTATTTATTTATTTATTTGTTTGTTTCTATATTTATTAATTTATTAATTTATTTATTTATTTATTTATTTATTTATTTATTTATTTATTTATTTATTTATTTATTTATTTATTTATTAATTAATTAATTAATTAATTTTATTTTATTTTATTTTTTTTTATTTTATTTTATTTTATTTATTATAATATTTTTTATATAAAAATATTTACCCAACGTCTTTCTCTTTCATCCTTTTCTGGCCAATCTTCAGCTATTTCAGTAACATTCATTTCATATAATAAAATTTCGGAATGTAAATATTTTTTACCATCATCTGTAATTTCTGCAGTATCTACATTTACTTTGGGATGTTTTTTAAGTTTTTTATATTGTTTAAATTTGCCAAGTAATTTTGTAATTTCACCTTTAACACCAGCTTCTTCCCTGTACATTTTTATTAAAAATAAAAAAAAAGTATATTATATATTATATAAGTCTTAAACATATGTAAATGTTTTTAAATTTTGAAAATTAATAAATAATATTCATATATTATACAAACCATGTTTCTCTCATTGCTGCATCAGTAATGGTTTCATCATTTTCCCAACCTCCTTTTGGCTATTATAATAAAAATATATATACAATAATAATTAATTATTTCATTATTGTTAAATATTTTATCATAAAAAAAAAAAAAAACTTACAAAAACCCAACAATCTTTTCTTTTTCTACTGTTAATATATATATTCAATTTTTAATTTTTATATTTCATAGTTAAAAATGAAAATAAAAAATACAATATATATATATATTAATGAATTTTTATTTAACATTTTAAATTAAATTTATAAAATAATTACTTAATAACTAATTACTATAATGTATTTAAATTATTTATTATAATATATTTAACAAATAATTTTTAATATCTATTAATAATACCTCGATATTAATAATACTTTTCCGGTCTTAGGATCCACAGGAACACAACCTGCAATCTTTATTTTTTAATAATAATAATAATAAATATATATAGTATAAATATTAATAACTATATAATTCTATATAATTATAAATAAATATGAACAATAGTTGAAATTTTAATTTTAAAATTTATATAAATTACTTACTTCTCTTGCACCAACATCATTATATACTTGCTATTTATTAAATTATATTATATATAAGTAAATTAAATAGAAATTTTATATCAATAATGAATATAGTTATGTATAAATTGAAAAAATAAGATAAAATAAAATAAAAATAAAAATAAAAATAAAATATACCTTTTCTCTTCCGGATCTTGCTTTTGGTAAGTATTTAATATCTTCTTTTACAGAGGAATCAACTTCGGTCATTTTAAAATTTTTTTTTTTTAATTAATTTTTATCTTTAAATATAATTCAACTAATATAAAAGTTTCTTTATTAAAACTTTTTATTTATTTATTTATTATTTTATCTATGTTATATTTTATATTTAAATATTAAAAAATTTTTTGTAATAATTATAGAGTAATGACCTAAAATAAAAATATATATATATATATATATTTTTTTTTCTTTTTATTTTCGAAATGAAATCTCTAAATTTATCTCGAATATTTTATAGATAAATATTATATTTCTTTTTATTTGTTTTTATTTACTCAAAAATTGCAAACTTTAAAATAAATGTAAATAAATATATATATTATATATCTTTTTTTTTCTTTATATATTTGCAATTGGTTGTTATTTAAATAAAGAATATTTTATTCTTTAAAAAAAGAAAGAAAAAAAAATAAATAATAAATAATAATATAAAAATTTTTAAAAAAAAAAAAAAAAAAAAATTAAAAATAAAAATAAATAAAAATTAAAAATTAAAAATAAATCTTTTGTAAATAATTTAATTAGTTATACATTCCAATTTAATCTTTCTATTGATTTTTTAAAAATTATATTATTTAATTCATTTAAATATATAGATTAAATTAACTCTATAATAAATGTTTAAATAAATTAAATGATCTATTTTCTATTTTACTTATTTATTTTTTTATTTACTAATCTATTATTTATCTATCTATTTATTTTATTTATCTATTTATCTATTTATTTATCTATTTATTTATCTATTTATTTATCTATTTATTTATTTATTTATCTATTTATTTATTTATTTATTTATCTATTTATTTATTTATTTATTTATTCGTTTATTTATTTATTTATTTATTTGTTTATTTGTTTGTTAAAAATGTATCATCTCAAAAAATTAATTATAACCTAATCATTATATAAAATATAAAAATAATTATAAAATATTAAATTAATTATATTTTTAAAGAATGATAAAAATAAATAAAAAAAAATCCTATATAAATTTTTTTTATTTAAACTTTACAAAAAAATAAAACTTTATATTATTTTTATTTAATTGTCAATTATGAAAATATTTTGTTTGTTTATTTATTTATATTTATAATATTCTTTTAAATTATAAATTTACATTTAATATTATTATTTTTTTTTCTTTTTTTTTTCCTAAAATATATATATTATTAAAAAAAGAGAAAAAATAATTATATAAATATTTAATATAATAATAATAAAAAAAGGAAAAAGTATTTAACAAACGGATCAAAATAATTAAAAAAAAAATACATAAAAATCAGTAGATGTATTACCTCTATTATTAAGAGAAAATAATTACTACTAACTGAAAAAATAAGTGAAGAAAAGAAAAAAAAAAGTGAAATTTTTATAAATTAAAATAATAATAATAATAATAATAATAAACACATTAATCGTATAATCACTTTATATGAAAAAAAGAGAATAATTTTTGGGAAAAGATAATATGATGATATTTTTAATTTTTGTTATGTGGATAAAAAAATATTGAAGTTCAATATAAAATATCTTTATATTCGTTTTTTTTTTTTTTTTTTTTTTTTTTTTTTTTAGATATTTTAATTATATAAAATATAATATATATATTCCTGCTTAAGATATCAAAGCATAATTAGTAAAATAATAAATAAATAAAAAGCATAATTAGTAAAATAATAAATAAATAAAAAGCATAATTAGTAAAATAATAAATAAATAAATAAATAAATATTACATAAATAAGCAAGATGAGTAATGATAATATGGATATCTATCGTTATTGTATAACGATGACTCCCCCTGAAGAAGATAATTATTATCTTAAAGAAGAATTAGATATTTGTGAAAATAGTAGGACTTCAAAAATAAAGTTTATTAAGAAAGTAGAAGCAATAAACATCATGTATGAAACTGGAAAACAGTTAGGATTGTAAGTGATTAATTTATTATCCCATATATGATAAATCTCTCTATATGTTTTCGTTTTGTTTTTTATTGTTTTTATATATAATATTATATAAAAAATATACTAACTTTTTTTTTAAATATTATATATATCTGATAATTATTATGATAAACATAACACCTCTTTTATTATAACAAATAATAATATCAAAAAAACTAATAAAACAATTAATAGTCCATATTATACAGTATCTTCAGCAATAACCTATTTTCATCGTTTTTATGAACAAAATTTAATAGTAGATTTTCCAGAAACTTGGGTATATGTTAAATAAATTATAGTAGAAATTGAATTAAATATTCTTCTTTTTTTTTTTTTTTTTTTTTATTTTGTAGCAAAAGTAGTTTGATATAGAAATATTTATTTTAGATGATGAAATTATAATTTATATTTTATTATTATTGTTATTATTTATGTTTTATATACAATATAATGAATAAACCACTATTCAATAATATTTTTTTGATAGTAAAAAAAAAAAAAAAATAGAATATTTACCTTTTATAAATAATAATAAATTAAGTAAATAAGGAAAGAAAATAAAAAGGAAAAGTAGGGGATAAAGAAATAATATCAAATAAATAATGAAGCATAATCGAATAACAATAAAAAAAAAACATGAAAATATCTGTAAAGATATAATAATGAATAACAAATTGATCATATAATTCAATACATTTCTAATTATATGATATATTTTCTTTGGTTTAATTTTTATTTTTGTTTGGTTTTTTTCAATTGATATTCTTTTAAATTTTTATTTTATGATTACTCTTATTATAATTTTTCTTTTTTTATGATAAATTATTCTCTATTCTTTACTCTTTATTAAAAAAAAGTAGTAAAATTTTATGTATTAAAAAATAATATAATAAAAAAAAAACTTTTTTTCATTTTATATATAACTATTATAAAAATAACAAAATAAGAAATAAAAATTAATAAAATAATAAAATATTATAAATAAATATATAATAAAAAAAAAAAAACAAAAATTATTGTAAATAATTAATTTATAATTATATTATATTACTTAAAAAGAAAAATGATTTATAAAGCTAATAATATAAATAATTAGTTTTTATCATTTTTTATAATATTATATTATTATTTAGTTATCTAAATAGATAGATAACAATTATTTTTTATAATATTATATTATTATTTAGTTATCTAAATAGGTAGATAACAATTAAAGTAATGATATAGTATTTAATTAAAAAAAAAAAAAAAAAAGAAATAAAATAATTATATTTTATAATTTCAATTTTTTATAACTTTTTTTTTTTTATTTCTCATGTTTATAATTTCTTTTTTTACTTCTATTGTTTTTCTTTTTCATTTGTATAAATATACTTAACACATTTAATTATAATGTAATTCATTAATTGTATATGGTATAGAAATAAAATAAAAATAAAATAAAAAAAAAAAAAAAAAAAACAATAAAAAAGTAAAATATATATAAGATATAAATATAAAAATATAAAAATAAAAAATAAAAATACAATATAAAATAAAATATAAAAAAATAATAAATAAACAAATTATAAATAATAAAACATATAATTTAAATCATAAAACGTGAAACGTAAAACATAATTAATATTTTAAAATACAATTTCATGAATATAAAACATAAATATACAATAATAATAAATCTAATAAATATATTATATAATACATTATTATTATATTTTTTTTTTAATTCAATGTAGTTACTAGTAGATTTTTTTTATAAATAAATTAATATGAAATAAAATAAAATAAAATAAAATAAAATAAAATAAAATAAAAATAATTATAATAATAATAATAATAATAATAACAATTATATTAATAATAATTTATTAATATGAAAAAAAGGAAATTGGTGTAGCATGTTTATTAGTAGCTTCAAAAGCAGAAGAAACTGTAAAAAAGCTCAAAGAAATATTATCAACAGCATATAGAATAAGATTTAACTATACACCAGCAATAACGGAAGGAGTCAATATGGTAATTTAACTATTATAATTATTGAAAAATAATAACAATAAATTATTATTACAATAATGAAGAAGAAGAAACTTATATAAAAAAATAATAAAAATAATAATAATGATTTAATTTATATCCTATTTTTATATTATATACATTTATAAAATTTATAAATATATTTTATATATATTGTATTAATAAACATTACATTTATTCAACAACTTTTTTTCTTATATATAAAAAAGGAAATTGAAAATATAAAGAAAAAAATTGTTGGTGATATTGAATTAAATAGAAGAAAATCAATATTAAATGGTAATGGTTACTCCGTACCCACAAATAATATCACTTATGAAAGATTAGTATTACAAGCTATAGGTTTCAATTTTAAAATACAACATCCTCATCCCTATATAATAAAATTTTCCAAGTTATTAAATCGTAATTAAAACTTTTTTTTTTTCTTTCAAGCAAATTATTATTAATTTAATAATAATGATAATAATAATAATAGTAATAGTAATAGTAATAGTAATAGTAATAGTAATAATAATAGTAATAGTAATAATAATAGTAATAATAATAGTAATAGTAATAATAATAGTAATAGTAATAATAACAATAATAACATATATTATATTATTAACATTTATTATATAAACATTTGAAAATAAAATAATAAAATTAGTTGAAAAAAGTCTTGCAAAAATTTCATGGGAGTTCCTTAATATAAGGTAAGATATTATATATAAAAAACTTATAAAAAATATATATATGTAAAAATTAGTTATAACAGTAAAATAATCGTAATAATAATAATAATAATAATAAAATTAATAAATTATAAAAACATCTTGTCATATAAAGTAAATTTTATTAATATTTAAATGTATTATATATTATATATTATATATCAATGATTTATAAAGTTTTAAAACAACACTTTGTATTCAATACCCTCCAAATATTATTGCTTTAGCATGTATATTTTTATCAATAAAAGTTAATAATAAAGATACCAGCTATATTGATATTGAAAATTGGGATAAATTCTTTTTTTCAAAAAAAGAATATATATTAGGTAATTTATTATAATGATGACTCTATATAATTTTTTTTTTTATAACTAAAAAGATAAAATAAAAAAAAATATTAAATTAATATTATACCAATATCGATAATTACTATAGATGCTGTTTTACAATTACTAGACTTTTTAAAAGAATCAAAAGATGATAAAGAATTAATAGATATGGATTTAATAGTAAAAATAAAAAATGATATTGATCATCAATTTGAAAGCATTGGTAATTATATATATATTATATATAATATATATAATATAATTATAATAAATACAATTTTATAAAATAATATTAATTTTTTTTTTTTTTTTTTTATCAAATTTATATTTATAATTCATATTTGTATATTTTTATATTTAAAAATACATACATAAAGTTAAAAATAAAACAATTTCTAATAACCATTCCTATGATAAAGAAAAAGATAATTATAATGATTATAGAAGACCATCCTATTCAAGATATAATTATAGTAAAAATGATAAAAGAGATATTTATAATGACTATGATAGAAGTAAATATTTATTTATCTATTTTTTTTTTTTTTTTTTTTTTTTTTAATTTTTTTGTTTTCTGTTTTTTTGTTCTTCTTATTTTTCTTTTTTAGTTTTGTTTTCATATATATATACTTAATATACATTATAATTAATTTATATTTTAAATATACTATTATCATGATTATATATATATATATTTAGACAAAATAAATAATTATAGAAATAGATCAAGAAGTAGAAGTTGGAGTTATAGTCCTGGTGGTAACTTAAGTCGAAGTCGATCTAGAAGTAGAAGCAGAAGTAGAAGTAAGAATAGAAGTAGGAGATTAAGTTTTAACAGGAACAGAAATAGAAGTAGATTCAATTATGGCTATAATAAAAACAGAATAAATAGAAACAGAAGTTGGAGCAGAAGTAGAAGTAGAACTATAAGTAGAAGTAGAAGCAGAACCAGAAGTAGAAGTAGAAGCAGAACCAGAAGTAGAACCAGAAGCAGAACCAGAAGCAGAACTAGAAGTAGAAGTAGAAGTAGAGCCAGAAGTAGAATAAGGAATAGAAGTAAAGGTAGATCCAGAAGTAGAAGTAGAAGTAGAAGTAGAAGTAGAATAAATAGAAGTAAAAATAGAATAAGAAGGACTAGAACTAGAACCAGAAGTCGAAGTAGATTAAGTAGAAGTAGAAGTAGAAGTAGAAGTAGAACAAGAAGTAGAACAAGAAGTAGAATCAGAAGTAGATTAAGAAGCAAAAGTAGAATGAGAAGTAGAACTAGAACCATAAGTAGAAGTAGAAGTAGAACAAGAAGTAGAACAAGAAGCAGAAGTAGGACTAGGAGTAGAAGTAGGACGAGAAGTAAAAATAGAAGTAAAAGTAGAATGAGTAGAATAAGTAGAAGTAGAAGCTTAAATAAAAATAAAACGAATCGAAGCAGAAGTAGAAGTAAAAGTAAAACTGGAAATCTTAATCAAAATAATAATAATGATGATAATAATAATAATACTAATAATAATATTAATAATAACACTAATACTAATAATAATAGTATCAATCTTAATGACAATAATAATAATAATTTTAATACCATCATTAATACCAATAACAATGATATTAATAATAATATAAATAATAATAAAGAAAAAGATCAAAATTTAAATAAAAGTAGAAGTCGAAGTCGAAGTCGAAGTCAAAGTTTAAATAAATATAAATCAAAAAGTAAGAGTAGAAGTAGAAGTAGAAGTAGAAATAGAAGTATAAACAGAGATGATCAATATCAATATCAAAAACAAAATAAAGAACAAAATCAAAGACAAGAACAAGAACAAATACAAGAACTAAATCAAAATCAAAATAATATTTTAAAAGATAAAAATAAAAATCTAAGTCGAAGTCGAAGTCGAAGTCGAAGTCTAAGTCGAAGTCTAAGTCGAGGCAGAAGTAGAAATAGAAGTTTAAGTATAAGTAAAAGTAGAAGTAGAAGTAGAAGTAGAAGTAGAAGTAGGAAGAAAAGTAGAGATCATGAACAGGAAAGTGATTTTAATCCAATTAGTACTCCTATTAGTCCTAAACGTAATCATAGTCGTACAAATAGTTATTATAGTCTCAATCGAAGTCGAAGTCGTAGTAGTAGTCGTAGTCTCAGTCGTAGTCGTAGTCGTAGTCGAAGCATTAGTAGAAGTAGAAAAAGAAACAGAAAATAATGAAATAAAATGAAAAAAAAAAAAATAAATAAATAATTAATTAAAAATAAAAATAAAAAAGATTAAAAATATAAACGGATAACATGATGACAAAATATACAGAATATAATTAATAATAATAATAATAAACTTAGTAATAATAATTTTAATAACAATAAATATTATTATTATTAAATATTAAATGAATAATTAAAATTCATTATAAAATGATATATATTATAATTATAAAAAAAAAAAGATAAAAAGATAAAAAAATATAATAAAACAAAAAATCAAGATAGATATATACCCTAATTCCATTTATTTAATTCAATTTATATTTAAGAAAATAAATAATAATTATATATTATAATAAGAATAGATAAAAAAAATGTTATATATTTATATATTTAAATAATTTATCTTTATAATCACTTTAAAAAAATAATAATAATAAATAAATAATAATAATAATAAAATAATATATTGTACAATATTTTATTATTATTATTATTTTTATTATTATTAATTTTATTTTTAATTTTAATTTTAATTTTTATTTCTTTTATTACTTCTTTTTATCAAAAAAAAATCTTTATTTTTTTATTTTAATTTAATAAATATATATTTTTATTTATTTTTATAATTTTATAATATTTTTACTTTTATTATATAAGTTTTTTCTTTTAAAAAAAAAAAAAAAAAAAAAAAAAAAAAAAAAAAAAAAAAAAAAAAAAAGACAGAATAACTATCAATAAATAAATAAAAAAAAATAAATATAAAAATATAAAAAAAAAAAAAATTATTATGATTTAATATCTTATTTATTATTTTTTTTTAATATTCACAATTAATTTTATATTATTATTCATCTTTTATAAATTATAAATATGAAAGGCTCTTACAAATCATTATAATTTTAATATAGTTATATAAGAAAGGTAATATAGTAATTAAATTTTTAATAAATTTATTTTTTTTTTTAATATAATTATTTTTTTAATAAATAATTTTTATTACAAAGAAACGTATAAAATTAAAAAAAAAAAAAAAAAAAAAAAAAATACTTATAGTATAGCTTGTATTACAGAACTGCAAATATCAAAATATATAATAATAATAATAATAAGACAGTATATACATAAAAAGAAAGAGCAAAAGAAATAAACCAAAGCAAAAAAAAAAAAAAAAAAAGTTAAGAAAAATCAATAATAACTATGATTGATGTTAATATATAAATTATTAATATATTTTAATTATTATTATAATAGTTATTTTATTTATTTTATTTTTATTTTTTATTCTTTATTTTTATTTTTTATTTTTTATTTTTATTACTAATTCTTTTCTTATTAATACTAAAATTAAGATTAATAAAAAAAAAAAAATAATTTATTATTATTATTATTATTATTGTTATTGTTATTGTTATTATTATTATTATTATATTATTGTTGTCATAAATATAAATATAAATATAAATATTAATTATTAAAATTAATATTATTACTTTTAAATTAAAAATATATATATATATATTTTTTTTTATACTTGTTTTGTATGTATTTTTATTTTTATGATTTTCATATATAATATTAATTACTTGATATTATATATACAACTTTTAATATAATTTTTTTTTTTTTAAAATATATCTTTTATAATATTATACAATATAAAATTTTTAATAATTCTTTTTTTTTTTTAATATTTAATCCTTTTATTGATTTTTTTTTTTTTTTTTTTTTTTTTTATTATATATTTTTTTATAATAAAGTTTTATGATTAATTTTATAATCTTCTTCTATTATTTCACCTAATTTAATTTGTTCTTCAATAACTCCTTTAATATTTTCTGAAGTAACTAATGGATTTGCTATAACGACACGGAATACAGCAACACCATTTCTATAATTTGGATATTTTGTAGTTTTAACAGTGGTTTTAGATACAAATCCTTTACCTTCTCTTTTTTGTTTAGCTTGTAACTCTGTAGTGAAATAATCAATTATTTTATTTTCTTCTTCATTATATAATGATTCATCATACGAAATAGAACATTCTTCTTTATCAGATATATCTGAAAGATCTTGAATGGTATCACTACATAAAGTAGATAAATCATTAGTACCTTCATTATTATCTTCACTGTTAGCTACAAATGTTCTAGCTGTAGCATTTGATTTAATTTCAACCATTTGTTCTATATGTTCATTAATTGGTTTCTTACGAAGCCAAGATGGAATATATCTATAAAGGAAAATATTTGTTACTGGATAACTAATAATTTCAAATTGAGGGTATGTTTTAACTAAATCTGCCATATATTTAGTATTTTCTACTGCTATATCTAATATACTACTAAGTCCATCATGACCTAATAAATTTAATGAGGCATGTAAATATAATACATTAGCAGGTCTTGATCCTTCTAATGTCGTCTTACCATGATCCATAGAATCTGCTCTTATAACATATGATGCTACTTTTCTAATTGTAGTGGTTGGTAATAAAGGTGATTTAAACAGTACAATACCACAACCCATTGGTGTATATAATAATTTATGACCTTTTAAATATATATATATATATATATATGTATTAAAAAAAAAAATTGAATAAAAATAATAATTATTAATCAGTTAATAATAATCATAATATATATAATTATATTTAATTTAAATATAACATATAATACTTAATACTTTGATTTTTTATTTATTAAATATATAATAAAAAAATCTAATATTTAACAAATACATATATATCTTACCATCAATTGTAATAGTATCTGCTTTTTCTATACCCTTTAATAAATGTTGATATTTATCTGACATAATAAATGAGCCACCCCATGCACCATCAACATGGAATAATGCTCCATATTTTTTAGCTAAATCGGATAATATTTCTAAATTATCAATAGATCCTCTAATGATTAAATAATAATTAATTTAATAATATAAATAATTAAATTATTATTATTATTATTAACTATTTTTATTATTATTATTATTATTATTATTATTATTATTATTATTAACTATTTTTATTATTATTATTATTATTATTATTATTAACTATTTTTATTATTATTATTATTATTATTATTATTAACAATTTTTATTTTTATATTTACACTTCTGTTGTACAAGCTATACCAACAATAGCTATAACTTTTATTTTTTTATTTCTTAATTCTTCAAGTTTCTTTATTAATAAGTCAATTCTATAGATAAAGATTAAAAATAAAATAAAATAAAATAAAATAAAGTTAAAGATTTAATTATAATTAAATAGATACATGCATACATGCATATTTAATATTTCATAGTTTTATTAATATTAAACTATGAAATATTATATTTTATTGTATATTATATTATATTGTATTATATTATATTATGTTATACTATTTTTTCTATTTTCATCATTACTATAATTATATATATATATTAATATTATTTTACCTTATTCTATATTCTGAATCTACTGGTATAGTATATATATTTTTTAAACCCATACCTAATATATCAGCTGCTTTTTTAAATGAATAATGCATTAATTCTGAACCTACAATAGCCATATCATTATAACCATAATATTTTAAAGCTGAAATAACACCTTCCTTCTCTATACCTTCAAAATCATTTGTTTTTGGGAAAGCATTATTTCTTGCTACCCACATTGCAGTTAAATTTGCTATCGTACCACCAGAAGTAACACAACCTGAAACATATATAATATTTTTCATATTATTATTATTATTATACCATATAATTTATATAATATAAAAAAAAAATAATTTTTTTTTTTTTTTTTTTTTTTATTTTTTTTGAAATTAATTTCAAATGAAATCTATAGACATATATAAATTTCATATATAATTAATTATAATAACAATTTAAGATTTATAACAATCATAATAATTACCAAAAGAACCATCAGTTGTACTTAAATATTTTTCATAAAATTCATCTGATTCATTATAAAAAGCTCTATGTAATTTAGATAATGTTTCTCTTTCTAAAAATGTCATAGTAGATGATGTTTCAACTTTAACAACATTTTGATTCAATGAAGTAATTAATTTAGATAATGGTCTATGAAAGAAAGGTAAAGCCGATGTCTAATAAATTTTATTATATTATTAAATAAAATATTATTAATAAATACTATTCTTGGTAATAATTGTAAAATATTAAGCTTTAATTCTTGTTTATTTGTTTAATATTTTTTTTTCATAAATTTATATAAATCCGAATAGCAATGTCTGTTTTATTTTTTTTTATTACTCAATATAAATTATTTCTTTTTTTTTTTTTTTATCAAATTGGAAATATTTTGTCATTTTTAAAATAAATATTTTAAAAACATTAAAATTAAATTTCTTTTTTTTTTTTTTTCACAAAACATTCTCCTCTTTCATTTAAAAATCTCCATTTTATAAATATATATATTATCTTTTTCTTCTTTTTCTTTTTTTTTTCTAATATAAATAATACTTTCTTCTTATATTTAACATAAATATTAAGTTCCTTTTATATCATATTATTTTATATTTCAAAATATATATACCATATGTCCAACCATATTTGGAGAAGAAACTCTTGTTGCTTTATCAATAACAGTTTCTTTTATTTCAGTAAAATATTTATTTATATTATTTTTATCACATATTATTCCTTGAGGAATTGAAGAATCCCCGAATTTTGATTTTAATTCTTCGTCTGTATCTGTATTTGCTGCATATATTGAAGGTGAAGGCTTATAAAATTCTTTATAAAAAAAAATTATTATAAAAATATTAATAATAGTTTTATATAAAAAACAATATATATATTAAATTAATTATAAACTAAATAAGAATAATAATAGATAATTATTAAATAATTTTATTATATACCTTTTATAATATTATCTATATATTGCTGTACATTTTCTTCTTGAATTTCACAATCTTTAAAAAATTTCAATACTATCATATTGCATATAATAAGATAAAGATAAAAGGATAATGTTTAATATACTATTTCATAATAGAATAGAATATTTCTTTCTTTTTTTTTTTTCTTTCCTCGCTTCAGTATTTTATTTATTATTTATTTTATATAAAAATAATAATTTTTAATATATACCATTTTCTTTTTTATTTTTCTCTTTTATAACATTCATTTTATTAACCATTTTTTTATTATTATTATTAAGCAATAAATTCTATATAAACTTTTTTCTTTATATTCCTCTCTTTTTTCTTGTTATAAAATTATATTTTTATAAAATTTCTTTAATTCATTTATAATACAAAATTATATAAAATTTAACAATAATTAAATAATTATGCTTTTAACTAAAATAAAATAAAATAAAATAAAATAAAATAAGAAAAGAAAAAAAAAAAAAGAAAAAAAAATCTTTTATTTTAGTTTTTTTTTTTTTTTTAATTAAAATTTTTATTTATTTATTTATTTATTTATTTATTTATTTATTTATTTATTTATTTATTTATTTATTTATTTATTTATTTATTTATTTATTTATTTATTTATTTATTTATTTATTTATTTATTTATTTATTTATTTATTTATTTTACTTATTTACTTATTATATTACTTTTTTTTTTTGCTTTCCATATTTAAAAAAAATTATATTTTTATTATATGCTATTGTATACCAATATATTATTAGTAAAAATTGACACATATCATTATATATAGTATTATATTATTAATATGTATTTTTAATTAAATTAAATATAGTATGAAATCAATTAAATCGAATATATAATATGTATAAATATATTATAAATTAATACTAATATATTATAATTATAATATAAATTATATAAATAAAAAATATATAATAAAATATATATGTAACAAACACAGTAAAAGTTTTTTTTTTAAAAAAAAAGGTTCTTTAATATTAATATAATGTTTATTTATTTGCATATATTTTTTATTATTTGTAATAATGATAATATTGGTGACTATATATCATAATTAATGTTAATATTAAGTTGTTTTACCTGATTTTAACCGTTTTAAGTACATTTTTTTTATAATTTATTAAAGAAAATAATTTTCATAAACATAACATATTAAAAGTATCTTTTTTTTTTTTTTTTAAAGTTTTAAAAATAATATTATAACATAAAAAATAAATACTAATTATTATTTTTATCATCTACTAATAAATCATTATTTAATAAGATTATATGAATATTCTATTCAATAGGTCATTAAACCTTAGTGATGATACTTTAGTATTTAAGAATAATTAGTAATAAAAATAAAATATATATTTTTTAACATAAAAAAAAAAAAACTTTATTAATTAGATAAATATATTATTATATAAATATAAATATATTTTTATATATTTATATTTATATTTAACCATACATTTATATATAATGTTAATTTATTTATATATACAAACAAAATTTTTTTTTTTACAGAATTAATTGTAAATGACATATTTTAATAATTATTTAGATTACTATTACATAATATATAATAATATATTAATAATTATATATTATACTAATAATTTTTTAGCCTATTACAAATTCGATTTTAATTGAATTGAATTGAATTGAATTGAATAATAATAAATAAAAATATTAATTTATAAATTATGTTAAGTTTTATAATTTACTTTTAAAAAAAATTTTTTTTTTTATTAATCTAAATAAAAAAGATAAACTTTAATATTTAATATTTAATGTCTAACATTTCCTTATTAGTATAAAATATTTTAAAAAAATTAACTTTTTTTTTTTAATTAATTTACGTTTTGTTTTTTTGTTTTTTTTTTTTTTTATTTCTCTTATTATATTAGTATTAATTAGTATTTATTATTATTATTATTCATTATTCATTATTATTATTCATTAGTATTATTCATTATTATTATTATTCATTATTATTATTATTATTATTATTATTATTCATTAATTATTATTATTTGTTATTCATTATTATTAGTATTACTAATATTAATTATTATTGCATTATCTTATAATATTATTATAAGGACCACTTCTATTACTATTATTTATAATTATTATTATTTATTATTATTTATTATGCAAAATTTTTAAATATATATGCAAAGTATTCAAAAACATATATATATCATTTATTATGCAAAATATTCAATAAATATATATATATATATCATAATTATTTTATAATTTTATAATTTATATTTTTATTATAATAATTGCTATGTTATTCATTATTATTCATATTCAATTTACAAATAAATACAAAACTTTAAATTAATATTTTTATGTTTAATTAAAAGAGATACATTTAATAAAACACAAAAATATAAAAGCCTAGAATAGTAAATCAATAATTTTAATTAATGATTAATTTATATTAAATAAATGTTAAATTTTTTTTAATTAGAGATACACGCTTGATAAATTTAATATATTTAGTAGTTTAATTAAAGCAACTATGATTAAATAATATATTGGATTTGATTAAACCATTTATGATTAAATAATATATTTGATTAAAGAACCTATGATTTTTTAATATGTTTGATAAAAGAAAGAAAGAAACTAAATAATAATTATATAATATATTTTGATAAAAGAAAGAAAGAAACTAAATTATAATTATACAATATATTTGATAAAAGAAAGAAAGAAACTAAATTATAATTATATAATATATTTGATTAGAATACCTATGATTAAATAATATATTTCTTTTAATCATAATATTTATTATTTATTGTTCTTATTAACTAAACTTCAGTAGAAATATTAAGAGTAATATTTATTAAATACTAATTACTATATTATGTATAATTAATCATTATAATAATCATTTTTACCCACATTTTATTATAATTGTTTCATAGTTATTTTAGCCATAATTTTTATATCATAAATTTTAAACTTTAATTTTGAATATTTTTCGATATTTATTTATTATTTTATTTATTCATTAATTTATTTATTTATTTATTTATTTATTTATTTATTTATTTATTTATTTATTTATTTATTTATTTATTTATTTATTTATTTATTATTTATTTATTTATTTATTTATTTACTTATTTATTTATTAATTAATTAATTTATTTATTAATTAATTTATTTATTTACTTATTTATTTATTTATTTACTTATTTATTTATTTATTAATTAATTAATTCATTAATTAATTTTTTATTATTTATTTATTTATTTATTAATTTATTAATTAAACAGAAAATTCTAAAAAAAGTTTATTATTAATATAAATCAACAAAATTTTATTTACAATTTTTTGTTTGTTTTATTGAAGATTTTTAATTAAAAATATCTAAATTTTAAAAATAATACGATAATAATAAAATAAAATAATATAAAAATTAAGGAAAAATTTTAAGTATAATAAAGCCATATTCATATTTAAACATTAAGATATTTACAATTTTACAAAATTAAAATATCATTAATATTTATTACTATTATTAATTATTATTAATTAGTATTATTATTATCATTAATATTTATTATTATTATTACTATTATTATTATTACTATCTGTATTATTATTATTATTATTATTATTATTAATTATTATTATTAATTATTATTATTAATTATTATTATTATTATTATTATTATCATATAAATTAATTGTTTTTTTTTTTTTATACATTATAAATAATGACAATAATGACAATAAAATAAGGTAATTAAATATTAATTATTGAATATATTCATAATTCATAATTCAATTTTTATTATAAAAAAAATTCATATATAATATTGTATTTTTTGTAATCTTAAAAACACTGATATTTTAATATAAAAAAAAATTAATTAATATAAAACAATAAGATTAAAATTGATTTTTAATAAATAATACAATTTTTTAGCCTTTAATTAGCATAATCTAAAAAGTTATGAAAGAAATACAATAAATTTTTTATATTTTTTTTTTTTATTTTGTTTTGTTTTTTTTTATGTTATTATTTTTATTAATTTATTTTTATTAATTTATTTTTTAAATTTAAGTTTTATTATTCTTTTTTTTTTTTTCTTATTTTTAGTTGTTATTATTCTTCTTTTAAATATATATATATATAAATACTATATCGTACCAAAATATAAAACAATTTTTAAATTAATTAAACTATATTAAATTATATTAAAAAAAAAGAAAAAAAGAAACAAAAAAAATTATGATGTAAAATAACATATTTATTTTGTTATTCCTATAAGAAAATCATATAAAATTATATATATATATAAATAATTTAATTTTACTAATTAAAAAGTAAATTAATAATTCTATAATATTATGTATATATAATAAAAAAAATACTACTTTTAATGAAATTATTAATGACATATGAATTAGCTTATTCTTGGTCTTACTAACTTTTATATTATAATTAACCATAACAATTGACAGTATCTTAATCAAACTTGAAATATTTAAAAAAAAAATTTTAATTTATATTTGTCTTAATATATAACTTAAATTAACAGCCAATAAATTTTCTTTCAATATGAAAAATTGCAGTAATTAAAAAAAAAAAAAAATTTTTTTTTTTGTATCGATTTTTCATATATAGAACAATACACTTAATAATATTTAATTAATTTAGTAGAAAAAAAAAATATGAACATTTCGATCCTATAATGAATATTTTTTACGATATTAATAAAATATTAATAATAATATATAATTTATATAATTTAAATATTAAGAAAAAAAATATATTATTTTTTTACATTAATTAAAACTATAATAATATACTTTAAATATTATAAATTACTATATATTTTAAATTTTTATTTTAAATTTTAAAATACGAATTTACAATTATTAAATAAATCAGTTTAATAATTTATTAAAGTAGTGTAAAATGGTTCTTATATTCAAAATATTATTAAACATTATTAAACATTATTAAACATTATTAAAGACATACTTTATTTATTATATCAATAATATAATATATATATTCTTTTTTTAATTATTAATTTGAATATATTTATATCAAAAGACAAAACTTGTTTTAAAACAAAAAAAAATATAAATATAAAAAAACTGCCACACAATAGTTATCAAACATGGGATAAATCATTATTAAATATCATTGTTAAACAATTTTAAAATGTTTATATTTTAATATATATTTTCACACCTAATTAATAAATTTTTTTTTAATTATGTATGAAAATATAAAAAAAAAATTTTTTTTTAAATTTTAATTTGGGATATTTTAATTATTATTATTATTATTTTTTAATTAAATAATTATTAAAAAAAAAAAAAAAACTTAATATATAACCACAATCACATTCACAAAAAATTTTATTTTTTATTATTAATTTAAAATATATAAATTAAAAAATATTAAAATAAATAATATTCCTAAAAGATAAACTCGCACAAAAAAATATTTTAAAATTGTACTACCTGAAAAAAAAAAAAATAAATAAATAAATAAATAAATAAATAAAAGGAATATTAAAAAAACCAATAAACATTTATATTTTTTATATTTATTTATTTATTTATTTATATTTATCTTTTATATTTATAATTAATAATTTTTTATTATTTTATTATATTTAGAACTTAACAATAAAAAATAATTTTTTATTAAAAAATAACCCTTATAATGTATATTTATATGTAATAAAATATCTTTTAATAAAAATTGTATTGAGGATAAAAAATAAAAATAAAGTACTAAAGAATTATTTTGACTACTCTATAACACATTTTCATTTTTTTTATGTTTAAATATTCATTTACATTCATATGAATATTTATATTCTTATTAACTGTTATGACAATATATTATCGGTTATATCAATATATTCTTTACAATTCATCTTTGTTCTAATTAACTGTTATAACAATATATTATCGGTTATAACAATATATTCTTTACAATTCATCTTTGTCCTAATTAACTATATTTTATCATATATTTTTAAGTTGAATAATAATATATTCTTTACAATTCATCTTTGTCCTAATTAACTGTATTTTATCATATATTTTTAAGTTGAATAATAATATATTCTTTACAATTCATCTTTATCCTAATTAACTGTATTTTATCATATATTTTTAAGTTGAATAATAATATATTCTTTACAATTCATCTTTGTCCTAATTAACTGTATTTTATCATATATTTTTAAGTTGAATAATAATATATTCTTTACAATTCATCTTTGTCCTAATTAACTGTTATAACAATATATTATCGGTTATAACAATATATTCTTTGCATTTCATCTTTGTCCTAATTAACAGTATTTTATCATATATTTTTAAGTTAAATAATAATAAAAACTTGATATTAATATTAAAATTTCTAATCAATATCTTAAATTTTAATGATAGACAAGAAAAGAAAAAAAAAGTAAAATAAAGAATATTATATTTGTACATATTATTTTTTTTTATTTTTGTCAACTTTTTTTAAAACTCTTTTAAAAAAGTTATTAATTTATAAAAATTACATTATATGTTTTTATAAAGAATAATTGAATATCTACGGATCAATAGTTGAGGAGAAAAACCTACGATCGTTAAAAAAAAAAAAAAAATATATGAATGAACTTGAAAGTTATTTAATAAAAACAATATTACTAATAAAATCATTGCAAATTATGAAAAATAAAAATAAAAATAGTTTAAACAATATTTATAATAATAATAATAATAATAATAATAATAATAATAATAATAATAGTAAACTTCCATTAAAAATTTTCAAATAAATCAATGAAACTTTTATTTTTTTTTATTTTTATCTATTTTTATTTTTATTATTCAAGTTATTAGATAATTTAGAAGAAGAGCCAATAACACATAAAATAGCTTTATGAATCAGAGATTGGACTCTAGAGGTTCTGGACTTATTTGAACCTTTTCTAATAATAAAAAATTTACTATTAAAATAATAGAAAAAAATGAAAAGTTAAAAGCAACCTGTTTTTTTTTTTTTTTTAAAAAAAAAAATAATTTTTATTGTCATAATTTATTATTCATTATTTATTTGTTTGTTTATAAAAAGGTAATATATTACATATATGTTTAACATTTTTATATAATATTTTAAAAATATTATTATACTTGTATTTTTTTATTCTATTAATAAATTAAAATTTTAATATTATTTTAAAATAATTTTTATAATGTTTTTAAATTGAAATTAAATTTTATTGCAAAAAAAAAAATAAAAAATAAAAAAAAAATAAGATATTAATGATATATATATATATATTATTTTCATTTATAACTGAATTTTTATAATAACAAATAAAATTATTATAAAAAGTTTTATAACATATTTGATAGTTTTTGGTGAAATATTGTTAACTTTATATACATATAATTTTTTTTATATTTTTTTAAATATATTGAATTAAAAATTAATAAGTAATATATATATATAAATAAATTAAATTTACAAATGTCTTAAATTTATTAAATTATCCATTGAAGAAGGTAAAAGACCATTTAGTTTATTATCAGATAAATTTCTATATTTTTATTAAAATAATTTTTCTTATTATTGTTGTATTCTTTTTTTTTTCTATTATTATTATTAAATAATTATAAAATCAATATATATATTAAATAAAATTACAAATATTCTAAAGATCTTAAATTTCCAATTTCTGAAGAAATTGATCCTGTCAAACTTGTAAAAGATAAATTTCTTATAAAATTCAAATCATTATTTTATATACATTATTAATTAATATAGAAATCTTGTTATTACTATATAAGTTAAAATATATAAAATATAAAAATAGGAATAAAAAATTTACAATTTTTGTAGTTTATCTAATTTACATATAGAAGAAGGAATATAGCCATTTATTTGTCTATTATTACTTAAATCTCTATTTAAATTATAATTTAAAAATTAAAAATAAAAATCTTTTATTAATTTGATAATATTTAATTAATATTAATATAAAAACAATATAATCTACAATATTTTCAGATTAGATAAATTGCCTATCTCTGAAGGTATTTGACCTATTATATTATTATGACTTAATTCTCTAAATAAAATAACATGTAATTTCATAATAATTAATAATAAAAAAATTAATAATTTAGAATTATTATTTTTAACAAATTTATTTTATTATATATATATTTATTTTTTTTTATATATATTCATATTTATAGTACATCATTATAATATGATTATTATCACAGATAATTCCTTCATATTCACAACAATTGATTTCATCTTTTTTTAAAAAGGAATTAACAATTTTACATTCATTAATTAAACCTATTTTTTTTTATATTATTTTTAAATATATATATAAAGATAAATCTCAAATGTTAAATAAAAATAATAAATATAATATTATTAATAGTAATTTAAAATGTTAAATATACACATATATATATTTAATTTTATTAAAATAAAATAATTACTTTCAGGAAGGTCAGATTTAATTGGAGTAGTACTGTTTTCTGTTTCTTTTGTAATTGTTGTTGTAGTTGATGTTTTTGTTTTTGAATTCTTGGAAGTGGTTTTAATAGTAGTTGTAGCTTTTGAAGTAGTAGTGGTTTTAGTAGTAGTTGTAGCTTTTGGAGTAGTAGTGGTTTTAGTAGTAGTTATAGCTTTTGGAGTAGTAGAAATTTCATTTTGAGTTGTAGTAGTAGTAGAAATTTCATTTTGAGTTGTAGTAGTAGTAGAAATTTCATTTTGAGTTGTAGTAGTAGTAGAAGTTTCATTTTGAGTTATAGTAGTAATAGAAGTTTCATTTTGAGTTATAGTAGTAATAGAAGTTTCATTTTGATTTGTAGTAGTAGTAAAAGTTTCATTTTGAGTTGTACTAGTGACAAGATAACAATTACCATTTTCACAGTTATATTTATCAATTATTCCAGTTTTACAAAATCGTTTATCTTTTGACATTTCTGATGTCTCTCTATTAACACAATAAACACCGTCTAAATAAATATAATAAATATTTAATTAGTAAATTCAAGAAATTACAATAATAAATATTTTAAAAAAAAATTACGTAAATATTATAAATAAATATGTATTTATATTGTATAATTAAATATATATATTAAATTAAAAGAAAAATATTTTTAAATGAAAAATATATTTACTTGCAAGATTGAAAAACATAATACCACTATATTCTCCTTTACTATAAATTTTAAGAGCAAAATTATTATATTCATATTTATCACTATCTGCAAATATATTTTCATCATCAGAATCAAATGTGATCATTATATCTTTATTTTCTTTAACAAAATTTATTCCTCGATCTTTTGAAATACAAAAATAAATAGTTCCATTTCCATTTGGTTGAATTAAACCTCCAACATTTATATTGCAATCATTTTGAAATTCAGTTCCATTATCAATGGTTGATTTAACATAAGATTTTCCGTTATAAAGTAAAGTATAATAATTTGATAAATCTTTAATGTATCCGGGAGCTGATTTGCATTCATAATCACCATTTGAATATTGAACACAATAAATTACATGTAAACTTTCTTTATCAGAAATGTTAGAACTTAAACTTTGATATCTATTTTCATAACCAAAATTTCCTTTTTCAATATAAATAATATTTATTCCTTCACCTAAAGTAAGTGTATATCTATATGTATTGGATTTAGAATTAATAGTACGTAATTGTCTACCTTCAAAACAAAATTCATAACAATAATAATTACTATCGCTTAAACCACTTGGACAAGAATTATTAGGTATTCTTACTATTTAAAATAAAAGAATGATATGAATCATATGTAATTTAATTTTTAAAAATGAAATAAAATTTTATTTAATATATATTTAAATTTCATAGTTTTTTACCCATGAGACCAAAAGTGAATATTATACAAGATAAAAAATATAATATACTAATAAATATTATGAAAAAAATAATAATAAAAATTATATTAAAATATTTATTTTTTTTTATTTCATTTTAAGTTTTAAAAAGGAAAAATATTATTTCATAAAAAAAAAATACCTATATAATAATTTTATCATTTTTAAAGATTAATTTTTTGCAATAATAAAATATAAAATAATAATTTTTACTACAATCTTTAATTAATAATATTGGATATTTAAATTTTTATAATTTGTATGAATGATAAATAATAAATATCAAAAAAAAGGAAAATAAAAAAAAAATAAAATAAAATATAAAATAAAAAAAAATTGAAAATAGAAAATAGAAAATAAAAAATTAATAAATCAATAAATAATATAAAAAAAAATAAAAAAAAAAATAAAAAAAAAAGAACATAAACAATATACAATATGGAAAATACTTTAAAATTTTAAACCATTTTATTTATTAATTGTACTATTAATAATTATAATAAATAAAATAAAATATTAATTTTTTAGTTTTATATAAAGCATTAAAAAAAAATGAATTAAATAATCTCTAAAATATTTTATTTATTTATTTATTATTCACATTTTATTTAAATAAATTAACTTTAATAATAGTTAAAACATAAACAACTAAAAAGAGTTTTATCTTAAAATGATTCAATTAAAAATATTGAATCTTGATTTTGAAAATTTATTTATTTTTTTTTATTTTTTATTTTTTATTTTTAATTATATTTTTTAATTTAAACCAATCATTTTAAAAAATTTAGTTGCACAATAAATTTATTTATTTTATTTTATTTTTTTTTTTTTTTTTTAAAATGACAATTTTTATAAATTATTAATATTATTATAAATAATGATAATAAAAAAGCGATAAATATTTTTAAATATATAAATAATATGAAAATATAATATTTTTTTTTAGAATAGGATTAATAATTATTAATTCATTCTGTAATTCAGAATAATAATAAGTAATTTTCACTTCATTTCCAATCAGATAGAGTTAATATAATAATTCACAAATCATAATTCAAAATATATATTCAAAGCTTTATATTTGAAAAAAAAATAATGATAATAAATAAAATGAAATTTGTTTATAATTTTTTTTCTTTTTTTTTTTTTTATTTTATTTTATTTTAATAATAACAACAATAACGAATTTAAGATTTAAAAGCACGTAAGTATAAAAAAAAAGTTTATTTTATTATAATTCTTTTCGGATTTATATACTTTTTAAAAATGAAAAAGTTTTCAAACATTTTTTTATTTTAAATATTTTATTTTTATAATTTATTATTTTTTGAACAGATTAAAAGCTAAGTATTAGTATTTTTAGTATTTTATTATTCAATATATATATATATTAATTTTTTATTTATATATTTAAATTTATAAAGTATCTATTAAAATTTATACAATGTTTATTTTTTTTTTTTACTAAAAATTGTATTCAATTAATTTTAATATATTTAATTAAAAATTCTAAAATGTATATTATAAATATAATATACATTTTTAAATTTTAATTTATTTTTAAACATTTTTAACATATAAAGTTAAAAATGTTTTTTTTTTTTTTTTAATTTTATTGTTATTATTTATTTTTAAATGTAAACTTTTTTTTTTAATGTATATTTATAAATATATTTAAAATAAATAACTATATCATAACATAATTATTTATATATGGAAAAAATCTTGTTTTTTCTTTTTTTTTTTTAAAAAAAAAAAAAATTCCTATTTACTGAAATATACAAGTTATATATTGTTTATTTATTTGTTTATTTATTTATTTATTTATTTATTTTTACAATAAATATAATTATATTTATTTAATATTGAATTTATTGATATTGTTTTTATTTTTTATTCTATTCTTTTTTTCTTTTTTTTTTTTTTTTTTTTTTTTGTAATATATATTTATTATATACTTTTTTTTTTTATTTTTTATTTTTTTTGTTTGTAATATACATTTATAATATACGTTCATTTTTTTTTTTTTTTTTTTTTTGTTACAATAATTTATTATTATTATTATTTTAATAATATTGAATAATAAAAATTTATAAGTATGTAATTTTTTCTTGAAAATGAATATTAAAATTGAAATAAAATATTCTCTATTAAATTTTGTTGTATATATATGTATATTTTGTAATTCTTTTGTATATACATCTGTAACGTTTTTAAATAAAAAAAATGAATTTAATCAATTTAAACCTATAAAATTAAAAGATTCTGGTGAACAAATTAAAAAAATTCAAGAAAAATTAATTTCTTTAAAATATGATTGTGGTTTGAATGAACCCGATGGTTATTTTAATAATTCAACAGAAGATTATGTTAAAGAATTTCAAATTAATAATGGTTTGAATGCAACCGGGGAAATTGAAGAATTAACCTATAAAAAATTACTTTCAGATGAGGCTACCGAATTTATTACTCAAAATATTACTTCTGTTTCATATATTAATGGTAAAGGATTATGTTCATTAGAAGGAATAAAAAATTCTATTTCAGAAACTAGAATTGTTTATCGAAGAAAAAGAAATATTAATCAAAATCAAAATCCTTTATATAACCCTCATAATAATATTAATTATCAAAATAATATTAAAAATAATAATAAGGATAAAAAAAACGAAATAATATAGTAAAAAGACTCGATACTGAGATTAATATAAATGAACTTTTATCACAACTATTTAGTATTATAGGTTATACATTTGATAATAAACATGATGCCACCATTCATTCACCAAGAGGTAATGATTTAGAAATTTGTTATATTGATAGTAATATAATAATATCTTGCTATTGTCATGAAAATAAAAAACATTATGCCTTAGCATGTGGTGATGATGTAAAAACCATGTATAGTGATCCTGGAGAAATTGCTTGTAGTAAAGAACGTCGATCTACTCTAAGAACCTATGATCATTGTGATTCAGGTATATATGATACTATGGATGAGGCCAATCTTGATATCGAAGATGAAAAGAATAAAATGAAAAAAAAGAAAAGTTGGTTATGGGTTTTAATTATTATTGGAATTATAATATTTGTTATAATACTTTGTTGTTGTGCACTATGTATTTTCATCTGATCGTTAAAATCAACCTGAAAATGTTTAAATATTTTAATGTTATGTTATTAATTTATTTTGTTTTTTTTTTTTAATTTTGTGTATTTATTAATTACCTTTTTTTTTTTTTCTTTAAAATTTATTAATTAAATTCATTACATATTATAAAAATTGAAAATAAAAAATATAATAATATAATAATTATAATAATAATAATAATAATAAACTAATAAAGGTTCAAAATTTTTAGTATAAAAAATGATAAAAAGATAATTATTCTTTTTATTTTTAGTGTTTTTAAAAAAAAATAAATACATTATTTTATTTAATACTAGTTATTACTATTCTTTTTTTTTTTTTTTTTTTTTTTTTTTTTTAATTACATGTTATATATTTAAATATTATAATGGATAAAAATTTTATTTGAATTATATACAATTTTTATAAGATAAAATAAATGTTGAATAAATATAAATATATATAATATGTTTATTGTTAATTTTTTTAAAAAAAATAAATAATAAGCATATTATATATATTTAAATTTATTCATTTTTTTTTACAAAATATATAAAGGTTTTATAATAAAAATAACAGATAAGAAAAATAGATAAATCAAAAGTGATAAAAAAAGAGAGAATAGAATGAATGAAATTCAATTAAATTTGAAAAAAAATAATTTTATATATGTTATTGGTTTTTTTTTTTTTTTTTTTTTTTTTTTTAAATATATTTTTTAAATAAGAAAGAGTAAAACTAAAAGATTTTTAAATATTTTTTCACCATTTCCTGGTAACGGGTGATTTAAATGTATTTTTTAGTTAAGGAATCGAAAGAATCATCATTTTTATTATGTGTTTTTTTTTTTTAAAGCACACAATTCGTACATCATCTTTATTAAATTCAAACATTAATAACCAAGTTCTCTTCCATCAATTAAAAAAAAATATATATATTAGGTTTTTTTTTTTTTTTTTTTATTTCGTAGAGTATTTGACATTATAAATAACTATTATTTCCATTATGAAAACTATTTATATAATCCTTAACTAATTATTATTAATTCTATTATCTACACTAGAATACTATAAAAAAAAGATTATCTAAATCATTTCTCTGATTTGGATAGAAGTTTTTTTTTTTTTTTTTAAGACAAAAATTTTTTTAAATAGGAATCAATTAATAAACCAATGGTTAATTCTTTTGATAACTATCCCTATATGGAAATAGCATGTAAATAGCATGAAAACAGCATGGAAACAGCATGGACAAGTGATATTAACCAGTTTAGTAAATTTTTATATTAAATGATATTATTCATATACATAATTATAAACTAAAAGGAATGAACTATTAATAGTAGTTAAATTATAATTAATATAGACTAAATTGTACATTTTACTATTATTAATAGTAGAAGTAATAGTAGTATTAAATAAATAATCATGATAATAATTAAAAAATATATAAAATAATGTTCTTCAAAAAAAAAACATTTCAAATTTTTTAAAATAAAGAAAAATTATTTTTTCTTTAGACATAATGCATTAGATCTATATTAATAATGCTTTTTTTTTTTTTTCTTTTTAGTTGGATATATATATGCCAGTGTTCTTAGAAAAAATTGAGTATTTATTGTTAATTATTTTTAATTCATTCATTAACAAAGAAAAATTAAAAAAAAAAAAAAAATAAAATAAAATAAAAATTAAAAAATATTAATAAATAAATAAATTGATTAAATCATTCTATAATTCATAATGTGGTAAATGTTTAAAATATATATATATAAATAAAAATAGTTACGGTATAAATATTTTTAAATTATATTTAAAATAATTTTGTTTATATAATATATATTATTTATGGATTTTAAATAATCATGTAAATATATACATTTTCTTCCTTTTTTTCATATACTTCATTTTAATATATCAAATTATATAAACCAATTTTCCAAATAAAAAAAATTCAATTAAATAAAAATTTATATATTCTCCAAATCTTCTTTCATATATATAAAAATATAAATATCCTGTTTTTAAAACTCTTTTACTCTTCTGATATCATTCCTCTTAAATATATTATTTTCAACATTCCACTTATATATATCAAAATAATAATAAATCAAAATATCGACAGTTTTTTTTTTTTTTAGATATATTTTTTTCTCTAATATTTTTATTTATGATTTACAAATAAAAATATACACAATTTTAGAGCTGAAATTAACTTAAGCAACAAGGGCAGAGGCAGTGGAAGATTCGCTATTAAATTATTAAAAAAAATTAAATTATGTCAGTAACGTTTAAATATACTCTTTATATAAATATATTTTTTTTTTAACTTTTTTTAATCATATAATTAATATTAAAAAAAAAAACTTACTATTTCCAGTTTGGAGCAAGTTGACCAGCAGTCTTGTAGTAACGAGCAAGACGGTGGATTCTGGATTCAATAAGAATAAGTCTGAATTTAGCTTCAGAATCCTTTCTGTTACGTTCTAAGTGCTTACGAACGGCAACAGCCTTCTTGATAAGGAAGTAAAGATCTTCTGGAAGTTCTGGAGCAAGACCTATTATTTATAGTTTATAAATAAATTTATATACATTGGTTATTAAATTTGAACATTTCGAAATTTAAATTATAAAATTATTTTTTGAATTAT
>MCFG01000639.1:0-20384 GCA_002104895.1 Anaeromyces robustus | reverse complement strand
GAGAAGACCTAGCTGTTATTAGGATTAAAAATGAAAATGTGGAATATTTTGGTAAAATGAATTTAGAAAATTATGGTGCTGTTGGTTTTTATGATGAATAATATTGTTGAAAATATGAAGTTCTTATTTATACTAAAAATCAATGGATAGTATGTTTATTTATTACTAAATTTTTTTTTATAATTAATTTTAAATTAAATCTATATATAAAAATATTTTTTAAATACTAATAACTAATATTATTTTTTTTAATATATTAAAAATTTTAATAAAAAAAATTTTTTTTTAATAATTACTTATGGAATAAAAATATAATAAATACATTAGAAGTTACATTATTGCTAATTGAAGCTAAGATAATATGTAATAGATCTCTTAGAAATATTTATGGATAACTCCTCATGTTTTATTTTTTGTATTATAAGAATAACTTTATCTATTAGGAAATCTATTATTTTATTTTAACTATATATATTACTGTTCTATATATATTTCATATATATATATATATATTTTCAGTACTAGTATTTTTATTTTACATATTGAAAAATTTATTAATAGAAATCAACCCAATATTGATATTGAAGATAATAATAATAATATAATAATAATAATAATAAATAATAAACGTTCACTCAATTCAGCAGTGGAATATATTCCATTCGAATCAAATTTAATAAGTTTTATTTGTCCTATTTTAAAATTATTATACTATTAAAGCTTATCTTTCTGATATTGTAAAAGAAAAAGTCTCATAACTTTCAAATGTTGAAAGAATGACAAAACAATTTTTAATTGATAGTTTTAATATAGTAAGAAAGGAAATCATTTATGATAATGAAAAATTATGCTTGTCGTAATGATAATAATAATAATAGTACAACAATAAAGGACAGTCATATCAATACTACAATTGGTAAAAATAAAAAATATTATAATGTCGATATGATAAAAGAAGAAACTAATTGGAAAGTGTTTTGGTACAAGAAGAAAGTACCTATCAAAATATGAATTTCTTTTCTTATTCATCTCTTTTTTCTTAATCTAGATATTATCCAGAAAAATATAGTATCCTCTGATAATAATTATTATTTCCCGAAAAGTGTTGGTTATAGTGTTGATATTTTTCTTATTGATTGTGTATAAGATATGTATTTCAGTGAAGATTATAATGCTTATAAGGATAGACCGACTGTATGAACGTAATATTATGTGTGATACCATTATTCATGATGGAGTAAGTCATCCTATGTCAGGTAGGGTAAAAAACAATGTGAAAGTATTGGTATTTATGAAAGTAATTTAGGATCATGGTTTGATAGTAGGTTTGGTAGCTGTTGGTGCCTTATATTAGTGTAGCAAAAAAAAAAAGCAAATTCATATGTTGACAACGGATCTTTACACTTTTTGATGTTTTAGTTACTTTAGATTTTGTTAAGGAACACAATACATCGTATAAAGGAGTCATTAATATTTCAAAAGGAGATTGGTCAACCCACAATATTGATATTCAAAATAAATTAAATGAATTAACGGAGGCGGATTACATTATTTTTGCTGCTGTAGGAAATGATGGTGATAATAATTGTCAAGCTATAGAGAAGATCTTGTAAAATTTATGCTATGTATGATAATGTTATTATTATTATTATTATTATTATTATTATTATTAATATTATTATTACTTTTAATTATATTTAATTCTATATTTAAATATAAAATATTTTATTTTTATATGAATAAGTTAAATTATTTTTTTTTAATAAAAAATATCATATAAATTGAAAAATTAATCATTTAAAATAATAAAATATAAATAAATAAATAAATAAATAAAAATAAATAAATAAAAATAAATTAATAAATAATAATAAATAAATAAAAATAAATAAATAAAAATAAATTAATAAATAATAATAAATAAATAAAAATAAATAAATAAATAAATAAATTTCTGTTAAGAATTATATTTTATTTTTATTTATTTTCAATTCTTTAATTAGTTTTCCTTTCCATTTTATTTTATTTAAATAAAAATATATAAAATTCTATATTTTATTATTAAATATTTTAATAATATATACTAATATATATCATATTTTTTTTGATATTTATTTATTTATTTATTGTTAAAAAATAAAATAAAATAAAATAAAATAAAATAAAATAAAATAAAATAAAATAATATAAAATAATATAAAATAAAATAAAATAAAATAAAATAAAATAAAATAAAATAAAATAACATAAATACTATAAATTAAAATAAAATATATTATAAGAATTTAAATATTCAAAAAATCTAATCTAAAATTTATATAATTGTTTAGTTAACTTTGAAATAAAAATATTGTTAAATATGAAATCAATTTATTAACAATATCTTTTTTTATTAATATTTCTCTTTTTATTTAAATTATGAATTAATATAATTAACATATTAATTATGTTTGGTGTAATTATTATAAGAAACTTAGTAATGACTCTACTGGATATAGCATGAATAAAAAATTCTGGAAGTATTCTCCCGCTATCAATCGTATAAAGAGTGGAAATAACATAGTATGGGATATTAACCAAGATATCAGCATTGAAGAAATCAAAAAGGCCATCCTTTCTATCTCTAACTTTAAAGCCTCGGGTCCCGACGGTATCCCTATTGAATTTTATAAAGCTTTAATTCCTGATTCCTCTTCAGATGACTCTGCAAATAATGATTCCTATATTCCGGCTGGTCTTAGTTGTTTCCATTTCTTAATTAATCGTATTTGGAATGGTGATTTTCCTATTTTTTGGAATAATGCATCCATTGTTTCTATTCCAAAAAAAGGCGATCTTTCTAATTAACTATCGTGGTATCTCTCTTATCAATAATGGTATTAAGATTCTTTCGAAAATTATTGCTTCTAGAATTTCTGAATATGGTATAAGTCATGGATTCATTAGACCAGAACAATTTGGCTTTCGGAATAAGGAAGAATGTATTAGTCTTTTTATCTCTATTCTTTCTATTTGTCAAAGACGTAAATTCAAAGGGGAAGATACTTATTTAGCTTTTCTGGATCTTAAAAAAGCTTACGATTCTGTGCCCATCTATAACATTTTATCGAAAATTTATACCCTTGGTATACAAGGAAAATGCTTTCAATTTTTGGAGAACCTATATCTGTCTTCCAAAGCTTGTGTTAAAATTAATGGACAATTTTCCGATTCCTTCAGTATACTTAAAGGAGTTCGACAAGGATGTCCCTTATCTCCTATACTTTTTAATTTGTTTATCAACGACATCTTCAACGATTGCCTGCATAATGGTGTGAAAATAGATACTGAATATTGCTGTGGAGGATTATTTGCTGATGATATTGTTCTTTGTGCCCCTAGTAGATCTCGTATGAATAAACTTCTTCGCTCAGTTAGTAAATGGGCTAAGGACAATGAGATGACTTTTGGAATTAATAAATGTGCCACATTTGCTGTTAGACATGAAAATTCGGAATATATTCTTAGAGAAGACCCTACCTTTTTATTTAACAGGAATCCCAATCCCTAAAACAGATTGTTATACTTACCTTGGTGTTCCCTTTCACAAAACTCTAGATTTAAAATTCGTTATTAGTAAAATGAAAAATAAAGTTAGTAAGGCTTGTTTTCAATTCAAGGTTTTTTAAAAAATGATCTGATTCCTATTCCTCTTAAAAGAACTTTATTCTCTGCAAAAGTTATTGGACAAGTTTCCTATTACGCTCCTTTGCTTGGTTCTAACAAAAACAATACTAGTTCTACACAAACAATTATTAACAAAGGTTTTTATTGGATTTTAGGCTACTCGAAACCTAATTCTTTTGTTTCTATTTATTGCATCTCAAAAGAACTCAATATTCCTCCACTTTCTGGTAAATGTGCTTTAGCTCAGGTTAGATGTTTTAATAAGTGGAAGGACTCCAACTGCATTATCTCTAAGATAGTTAATAATGTTGCTACAACAAGAAAATGGACTTGGGACAAAGAAAGTAAAATATTAAATGATAAATTAAACAATATTTCATCCTCTTCTAAAGAAATTATGGAATTCTATTGGGACAGAGACATGAACAGTGATAAATCAATTAAAGCTAAAACTTATAAAATGTACAAATTTGAAGAATCAAGGAATTACTTAAAACTTAATCTAGAATATCCTGAATATAGCAAAGGTTTTAGGTGGATACTTAGGGCAAGATGTGGATATAAAATCGATGCTAGAGTTGCTAAAGCTGCAAAAATGATTAATAATTCTTGTCCTAATTGTTGTTCATGTTGTTTCCATTGTGACAGTTATCAGAGAATTGATCATTGGTTTATAAATTGTTTCTTATTTAAAAATCTTCGTATTGATCACTTCTCTGATCTAGATAGAAATTTTTTTTATTTTTTAGATAGTCTTTTTAATAGTTTAGTTAGGACCAGTAATAACCCTAGTGTAGATAATAGAATTAATAGTATTGTTAAGGGTTATAAAAATAGTAATAATATGAGGTTTAATTGTATTAGTAATATAGATATATTAGGTAATAAAAAAATAGTTAATAGGTATAGTATTTATATTTTTTTAATTGGTGGAAGGGATTATGGTTTTAGTGATAGAATTAACAATAGTCCATACAAAATGGAATGGGAATGTTTGTTTAAGTGTCAGACTGAATCTGGTACTTATTCAAAATCCCCATTCTTGTTGCGATCTGCGGCTCTATTGAATGATATCATGCCTGTTGTCTGTAAAAGACAACATATATTGTTCAATAAATTTAAAACCAACCTCTCCAGGAACGTCAATGCTGATAACACAGTAGGACAGCCTAGTAGGGCAAATGCCGATCCTATTTCCGACCCTAGTGGAATAGGATAGATCAATTTTACTTTAATTCTATATTTAGAATTAAGGGCTTGTATGGATTTATTGTTTTTAAATATTATTATACTATTTTTTTTCCCTCCAGTATTATTTATTATTATCTATAATATATTACTGGTTTTTATTTTTTTTTAGTAGTATCATTTTTTTTTCATTATGTGTTTTTTTTATGATTCATGTATTTTAATATTTAAATTCAATAAAGTTGACGTACAAATTGTGTGCCAAAAAAAAAAAAAAAAAAAAAAAAAAAAAACATATTAATTTAAATGAAAAGTAAACTTTATATTTATAATTCAAATATTAAACATATATTACAATATTTTTAAAAGAATATTATTTATTTTTAATTTATAATATAATCACTCTTATTGAAGTCAATTTTAATTTATACTATTTATTTATCTTTTAATAAATCAACTTCAAAGCTAAAATTTTAATTATTATAAATAATATTAATAAAGCTAAATGAAATTGTTTAATATTCATAATAATATTATTGTTTATTTAAAAAATTAGAAATAATTTTAACGTTTTAAAATAAAAAACATATATTGGTATCATTATAATTTTATCTTCATATTTTTTTATTACATGTGTATTTTTTTATTTTAATGTGATTTTTAAGTAACAATAAACTGGCTAATATAACAAAAAAAAGTATAAAATACAAAGGTTAAATTTAAATTTAAATACAAAGGTCAAGATTAAATTCTATATTTATTTATTTATTTATTTTTATATTAATTATTTATCATTCATTTATATATTAACCTTATCTATTTATTTTTATAAGCCACATTGTAATACATTAATAAACCATCAAAAATAAATTATGTCGAAATGCAATACTCACTGTAACACATTCTTTTATAGTTTTCTTAATTTATGATCATTTAAATATTTAAATAAATTTATGAAAAAGATAAATTATATAAACTATAAAATTTCATAATTTATGTTATACTTTCATATTTTAGTTTAACAAATTATTATTTATTAAATTAAACTATTAAATATATTTAAAAATATAATATATAATATTATATAATAACTATTATTATATATTGTTTTTTTTTTTTTTATTATAGTAAAAAGATAGTGTATAAATATATGACACTATAATTTTAAATGAAAAATTAAAATAAAAAATAAAAATAATAAAAACAATTTTTTTAAAACAATTTTATTGTTTAAAATATTTTATATTTTTTTAAATACAAAATAACTATTACAATAAAAGTGAACAAAAGATTTTTATATCAATATTTTCATAAATATTTATACGTTTTAAATATATTTTTTTATAAAAAAAATGAAAAAAATATTTATAGAAATTACTACTTTAAATAGAGTAAATAATATGAAAAATTACTAAATAAAAATAATAATATATATATATACATCTTTTTATACTTAATATAACTGGAATACTTAAAATTTTAAATTTTAAAAATAAATATATACCCTAATAAAAAAAAATTATTATGAAATAGTGACTTTTCTTAATATTATATATAATTATATATAATTATATATTATTTAGACCTTCTATATTTTCAATTATTTACCATATTATATAATTTAATTATTTATTTTAAAACTTATTGAGTAATTAATCTAATAAGTTTTAAAATAAATATTTGTTGATGAAATATTTATTTTAATTATAAAAAAAATAGAAAATAATTATAAAAAATAATAATATATTTGATTAATACTTTATATACTTTTGTATATATATATATATTGAATTTTATAAATTTTTTTTTTACATTTCAACTATTAAAGGATTATAATAATATATTTTATACTTTTATCAAAATAAAAAATATTATCTTTTGTTATAAACAAACTGTCAAAAATTGATATTAATAATTAATATTTTTTATTATATTAAAAATAAAATAAAATAAATTGTAAAATAGAATAAGTTACAGATACAAATAAAATAAAATAAAATAAAATAAAAAAAATACTAAAAGAAAAAATAATAAAAAAAAAACTTTAAAATATATAATTTATTTGTTATTATAACAAAAAATTTAATTTATGTAATTGCTTTATTTATTTTTTAAAAGTTTTCTCAATAATTACATTTTATTTATGTAATTGGTTTATTAATTTTTATAAAATTTTCTTAATAATTACATTTTATTTTATTTATGTAACTATTTTAATATACTTTTTATAATAATCACATTTTATTTTATTTATGTAATTATTTTAATATACTTTTTTATATTAATGGCATTTAGCCATACAAGTCACGAATGTAGCAGAAATAGATGCCGGTAAAACAAAAATTCCAAGACCAAAAGTAGTTAAAAGTGCCATAATTGTAGTGGTACTAACACCAATACCGGCAGAAATTAAAGCTTTCTCAGCACACTTTTCTTCACATGGAGATATTTCTGGCTCTCCAGGATTACAAACCCAAACACAGGCACCTGCATATCCACATATTTGGCAAGAACGTTTTTCATTTTTATTTTCGATTTCTGTTGTATTTTCATTTTTATTTAATATTTTGCGAAAATTATAAACAGCTTCTTTAATAACATAAGAATCCTTAAGAGTTAATTCTTCATTATTTTTTATTCTGTATATATCCATAACAGCTGAATCTTCTGAAGCTCCAAGGGCTTGAGCTTATGACATCCATCTAAACATAGCTTCTCCAGTAGTTAATTCTTTTGAATCAGTTTCATTAAAGTTATCAGCTTTAATACAAAATGGTAAAACTAATAAAAATAGTAAATTAAAAATTTTTACAATATTAGTGAAATATTTCATTTTTTTAATTAATTTTAATAAATTTATTTATATTTATAATTTTATGTATTTAATGATATCTATTATTAATTTTTTTTATCTTATTTTTATTTTTTTTATTTTATTTTTATTTTTATTTCTTTCTTATATATTTTAAAAATATTTAAAGAAAAATATTTTACTATTTATATTTTAAAATTTAACGAAATGTTTTACTTTTGTTTTAATGTGATTAAAGTGTTACAAAATAACTTTTTACTTAATTAATATATTTGATTACAATTGATTATAGAGTAAAATCAATAAAATCCATTTAATTGTAATTAAATATTACATATTAATTAAATAAATTGGCTTATTTTTTTAATAATTTTAATCATTTTAAAAAAAAATATAATTATTTATTTATTTATTTATTTATTTATTTATTTATTTATTTATTTATTTATTTATTTATTTATTTATTTATTTACTTATTTATTTATTTACTTATTTATTTATTTACTTATTTATTTATTTACTTATTTATTTATTTACTTATTTATTTATTTACTTATTTATTTATTTATTTATTTATTTATTTATTTATTTATTTATTAATTTATTTTTTTATTAATTAATTAATTAATACTTTTAATAATATATTTTTAAAACATTTAATTTTTTTATTGCTTTTTTATTTATTAATATTCGAAATATAATATATATTATATATATAATGTTATTGTATTAAATATATTATTAATTATTAAATAAGAACATGCTAATAATCTAGTAAAATTATACAGAAGTTCATATGCTTTAAATAATTATTAAATAATAAATAAAAATTGATTTATTTCGAATAAATTATTTAAAATAAATTTTTTATTTATTTATTTTTTTTAAATATATTACTGTATATTTTTTTATTAAAATTTCTATTAAACATTAGGAATCATATTAAAAAAAAAAACTAGAGGTTTATTAATTAATTAATTAATTATATATGTTTATTTATTAAAAGTGTTTGATTTTTTTAAAAATATTTTATTAAAATATATCATGGAGGTTAAAGAAAACATTGCCTCCGTTTATAAACATCCTGCTTCCGTTTATAAAATTAAAAATAATATCATGCTTAAGTTTATTTATTTATGAGTTTATTTAATACTTTTTATTAATTTATTATTATGATTTTATATATATATAAATTAATATAAAAGATATTATATATCATCATATAATAATAAATTCTTAATTGTAATAATAAATATGTATTATATATATAAAATATTTTAAAAATTATATTATATATATAATATAATATAATATAATATAATATAATATAATTTAATTTAATTTAAAATGATATGAATGATATGATATATAATATAATATAATATAAATAATATAATATAATATAATATAAATAATATAATATAATATATTTATTATTTATTTATTTATTTATATATTTATTATTTATTTTGTAAATAATAAAAATTCAATTCAATACATCAACATTTTTTATTATTTAATAAATTGTGTTGTTATTTAATATATTAAATTTAATTATAATTATTATGGAGTTGTTTTTGTTACACAGGAATATTTTCTATTTATTATTAATATTAAAAAATTTTTTTTTTTTTTATTTAATATAATAATAAATGGATAATTAAAACAAAATTTAATTTAATTATTAATTATTGATTATTTAATTTAATTTTTAATCAAACAAAATAATAAATAAAAATCTATCAAAGTATAATACATTTATTATTAGTATAAACAAACAACATTTAAATAATATAAATATATAAAAATAATAATAAAACACGTTTTTTTCTATTTTCTATTTTTTATTCTCTATTAAATGCTCTTTTTTTTTATTATTATTATTATAATTTCATTTTTATTTAAAATAAATATTTTTATATATTATGTTTATATTAATTTATAAATTTTTATTTAAAACTAATATATATTTTTTATTTATTATATTCTATTTAAAATCAATATATATTTTTTATTTATTAGAAATATAATTTTTCTTATTTTTATTTTTACTACTGAAAAAAAAAAAAATACTTGATTACGTCTATTTATATTATATATTATAATTTACAAATAATATTTTATAATTTTTACATTTTTATAATATTAAATTAAATATTATCAATTATTATATACAAATAGAAATATATCATCATGTTATTGCCTCAAATAATAAATACAATGAACGAAAGAAATATAATAATTATTAATATTAATTTTTTTCTTTCCATACTTATTTTGATAACACTAATATTAATGTATATTATAATTATTATTTGAATATATTAAAAAATTTCAAAATTTAAAGTAAAAGTAAATATAATATTCTATTTAATATATTATCATTTAAAATGACTAATATAAATTAATATAAATAGAAATACATTAAAAAAAAAAGCAAAAGAAAAAGAAAAAGGGTTAAATTGTACTATGAGAATAAAGAATCATTTTTTAGTAATTAATAATTTGAATTTAATATAATTTCATTCTTTTTGTTTTAAAAAATAATAACAACAATCCAATTTATTTTAATATATATAAAATATAATAAAATATAATATCAATACTAATATAATATTATATATGTATAACTATGTTTGCTTTTATATTAGTTGTTGCATCATGTATTATAAATATTTATTAAACTCATTTATTTAATTGATTATTTTATCACTTCTGATTCGATATTACATCCGCCTCAAGTAGAGTGCTTTTCCCCTATTTTTGGTTTTTCCATAATAGCAAGGTAGATGCTTCAGGTAAGTATTAAGGCTTAGCTACTCCACCTCTTAAATTAAGTAGAACTAAAACCTAATAATAATGTGGGACTGCGTGTTATAATTATATAACTCTAGTATTTTTCCTTGATAACCTCTGTTCTTAAATATGAACGTGAAAAACATCTTTTAAGTGAGTTGTAGGTAGAAGTGCAAAAATAAAACATATGAATATACCAATGGGCATCGATATCGAAACAATAAGGCATAGAATTTATTTTGATACATTTATGCGACAATTATATGATAAGTTTATAAAAAAAAAGTAATTGTCTAATATGTATATATATTTATTTATTTACTTTTTTTTTTTTAAATAAAATAATAATTATTACAAAATAATATATAATAATATAATATAAAATAATATAATATAATATATTACAATATAATATAATATAATATAAAATACAAAATAAAATATAAAATATAATATAAATTAATATAATATAATATAATATAGTATAATATATTACAATATAATATAATATAATATATTACAATATAATATATAATAATATAATATAAAAATAAAATATATAAATAATGAAAAAAAAAATGAACTTTATAAAAAAAATAAAATAAAATAAAATAAAATAAAATAAAATAAAATAAAATAAAATAAAATAAAATAAAAATAAAAATTAAAATAAAAATTAAAATTAAAAAATAAAAAATAACATTTAATAATAAAAATTAAGTAATTTTAAATTTTTATTTACGAAATTTTTATTAAATAATAATTTTATTACTTATCCTTTTTATTAATTATCCTAGTCACATAAATAAAGTAAGTATTTAATATATATAATAATAATTTTCAATATATATGTAATTTATTTTGTTTGATGAAGTAACTTTTTGATTATTTCGATAAATGATTTTTTTGAGTATAAAATGGGATTATAAAATAGATAATTAATAGGAATAAAAATATTTCGATTAAATGATTTTTGAATATAAAATAAGATTATAAAATAGATTAACAATAAGAATAAAAATAAATTTAAAACTATATGTTAATAAATTATCAAAATTATTATAATAAAAATTACTAATTTGATATAAAATTTTAATATTTTTATAATAAAAAATTTGATAGATTTTACAATGGATAATAAAAATAACATTGAAATTTGTAAAAAGCTTAAATCATTAAATTTAAGATATTGTTTTGCAAATATTACTTTAATTATAATCTGCACTTTAGTTGGTATATTTCTTAACGAATATTTAATATTTACATCTATATTAAGTATATTATTAAATATATGTATGCCATTATCAATTCCATCAAGTAAATATTTAGAATTATTGGAAAATAATCAATACAATAATGTTTAAAATTTTAGTAATAGTTTTATTAAATGAATTAAATTCAAAATTTAATCAACCACATAAGAAAATGTAATTTAATAAAGTTTAATATATATATATATATATAATTTTAATTATATGAATATTTTATATAAATGAAAATATTATTTTATAATCCAAATATAGTTTACAAATTAGTTATTAAAAATAATAAATGTATAATTTATTTATATTTTGATTCAAATATAAGAAATGCTTAAATTAGAGATTTTAAAACTATATTGATATAATATGTTATATTCTCTTGAATAATATGTAAAATAATGAATTCGAAGTAACTATAAAATTATGTTTATATTATTAATATTGTTTTAAATAACTAGAGCAATATTAATAATATAAATTATATATATATATATATATGAATAAATAAATTTAAATAAATTAAAAAAAATTTAAAATATTTCAAATTATTTATATTATTTATTTATTTATTTATTTATTTATTTATTTATTTATTTATTTATTTATTTATTTATTTATTTATTTATTTATTTATTTATTTATTTATTTATTTATTTATTTATTTATTTATTTATTTATTTATTTATTTATTTATTTATTTATTTATTTATTTATTTATTTATTTATTTATTTATTTATTTATTTATATATTTATTTATTTAAATTATTATTTCTTTATAAGTATTATTACATTTATTTATTAATCTTTAATTAGACTTACTTTATACCGAAGTAAAAATATATATTTTTCTAAAAAATTGTTATTGATAAATTGATAAATTATATAAATTATAATATATATAATTGATATTAATAATGAAGATATTGATCTTGATCCAAAATATGATACTGTATTTAAGAGTACATTAGGAGTTGAAAAAAAATAAAGATGTTATAATTGATTTTTTAAACAATATATTAAATTTAGAGAATAAAATTATAAATATAAAATTTATTAATTCTGAATTGCTGATAATTCTTTGATAGAAATTTCAAAAAATAAAAACCAAAAGAGAAAAAGAAAACATCAAAAAGAGAAAAATAATGAAAACGATGAAAATATAACAGGATAATCTAGGAGAATGGATGTTTTAGTTGAAAGTTTAAGACAATTAAATATGAAAACAAAATATAATAAAACTGAATCATATTTTATTTATAATTATCTATGTCGTGATAAAGAAATTGTAATGGTAACAGAAATAGAAAATCATGAATTTATAATTATTGAAATTCAATTTCCTAAAACAGGTAATATGTTTAAAAGATCTTTATTTCATGCTTCAGGAGTAATTTTTCACTCTTTATCAAGTAGAAAGAAATATGAAGAAATACCAAATGTAATTTTGATTAATATCTTAATAATAATTTATTTACAGACCCTGAAGATATGGAACAACGTCATTGGATTTTTGAAGTTGCAGAAAGAAATACAAAAAAAGGAAAAGGTTTTAAAGATGTAATAAAATTTCATTTTTTGAATTACCCAAATTTAAATATGAATTAAATGAAATAATGAAAAAACAATTTCCTTAGATTCTTTTTTTACTTGATCCAAATAATGATTATTTTAGAACTGAAAAAACACCGACATACTTTTTAAAAGCTAGAGAAACATTATATGAATTATCTAAAGATAAATATATTCGTGAAAGTTATAAACAAATAACAAAGCAGTGGCCTGATATAAAATCTGCTATTTATAATAGTTATCTATATGGTATAAAGGAAGGTAGAAAGGAAGGTGCTCAATTAAGATCTATTAAAGTAGCAATGATAAGTATTTTAAATAATGTTAGTATTGATATTATAATAGATCTTACAGAACTTTCCAAAGAAGATATAAATTATTTAAAGACCTTAATTGATAATAAGGAATATAACATTGACGAATTAGAATCAAAATTTAATATTGAACATGAAGATTTTGATAAAATTTGTATATAAATAGGTATTAAAATTGATAATAATAAAACTGATAATAATGAAACAAAAAAACAAAGAACAAAATGAATATAATTATTGTAATTTTCGATTATCATTTTAGAATCAAATTAGAATTTATTAAAATTAAAGAAAAGAAAAAAAATGAATAATATGAAATTATTGAAGATAATAGAGACTCTTATCGTTTAGAAAATGGAGAGATAAATGAAATTATTTCAAATTCCTTGAAAAACGTCAAAAAAAAATAAAATTTTCACTAAGAAAAAAATTTATTAATAGAAATCAACCCAATATTGATATTGAAGATAATAATAATAATAATAATAATAATAATAATAATAAACGTTCACTCCATATATTCCATTTGAATCAAATTTAATAAGTTTTATTTGTCCTATTTTAAATTATTATACTATTAAAGCTTATCTTTTTGATATTGTAAAAGAAAAAGTCTCATAACTTTCAAATGTTGAAAGAATGGCAAAAGCAATTTTTAATTGATAGTTTTAATATAGTAAGAAAGGAAATCATTTATGATAATGTAAATTATGCTAGTCGTAATGATGATAATAATAATAGTACAACAATAAAGGACAGTCATATCAATACTACAATTGGTAAAAATAAAAAATATTATAATGTCGATATGATAAAAGAAGAATCTAATTAGGAAGGTGTTTTGGTACGAGAAGAAAGTACCTATCAAAATATGAATTTCTTTTCTTATTCATCTTTTTTTTCTTAATCTAGATATTATCCAGAAAATATAGTATCCTATGATAATAATTATTATTTCCCGAAAAGTGTTGGCTATAGTGTTGATATTTTTCTTATTGATGGTGGTATAATATAAAAATATAAAATAAATATGAAATATTTAAAGATGATTAATACATTATTAAAAATTTTATTTTTGGTAAAAATTTTATATACATTTGAAGTTGATAATATTGTTACTAATTTAATTAAATATTTTATCAAGGGTACATTTTGCTTTTTGATTTTCATATACAATAGATAAAGATAAAAAAATTATTTTAACAATTAATATTTACACAATGTTCAACTAAAATTTTTTTATTTTTTTAATTGACAGTATACAAATTTATTCAAACTTAATACCTTCGACATTAACATTAGCACCATGCTCAATTAAAATTTTTACAATTGATTCATTTTGCTTTTCATATGCAAAAAATAAAGGTTTATCGACATTATTATTAATGTCATTAACATTAACACCTTGATTAATTAAATATTTTTCTATTAATTCATTTCCATTTTTTCATGCAATACTTAAAAAGTGAATAAGTATTATTAAATGTTTTTATATTTTCTTTATCATATTCAAAACTAAAATAACAATTATTTTTATCTTTAACAGTTATATTTTGTATATTTGGTACTTTTTTTATTTTCTCTTCACTATATTAATATTAGCACCATGTTCTATTAAGTATTTTATCATAGATTCATTTCCTTTTTCGAATGAAATACTTAAAGGAATTTTAAATTACAATTTATAAAATCACAACATTGTTATTCATCATAATCAAGATGGCAATTAAAGTCATACAATTCATATTAACAATCAACATTGGCACCATATTCAATTAAATATTGTATCCATGATTCATTTTCTTTTTCAAATAAAGTAATCAAGTGTGTTTTAATTTCTAATTTTGTATTACATTTTTTATCATCACAAAGATTTTCATCATAAATACCATATTCATAATCAGTAATTGCCTCATATTCATATTTAAAATTAATATTAACATCATTATCAATTAAACATTTTAAAATTGATTCATTTTCATTTTCTAATACAATTTTAATACTATTTTTAACATTACTAAACTCATTTAATTTTTCATTTTCTATATTGATTAAATTCTAATTGAAATAAAAATTTTTTAATATTTTCTAAATATTTAATCTATTAAATAAATAAAACAAAATATTTTATAATAATTAAGTAGCTTTATTATAAAAAATATTTAATAATAAATTTTAAAGTATTTTTTTTTTTTACGATTATGATATAATATAAAAAAATACAGTAAATTATTATTAAAAATTAATTAAATAGTATTAATAATTATAATATAATTATAAAAATAAAACAAAAGAAGATGTCAGAATATAAAAATGTATAAATGAATAATAAAAAGTTAATGAAAAAAAAAAACATCAAAAAAAAAAAAAAAAAAAAAGGTAAATATTATTAAAGAATATAAAAATATATGGTATAAAGTGATGGTTAGAATATAAAAATATTATAAATTGAAGAGGGTTAGAATATATAAATATTATATGATTTTTTTCTAATTAATATATTTTATTTATATAATAAATTAATCAACAAAAATAATATATTCAAGGCTATATTTATATAAAAAAGATAAGAATATTATAAATAATGTAAATAAAAATTTTACATAAAAGAATTTAAACTAATAATATATATAATATTTATATAGTGAAAATAAAAAGTTTTTAATAATAAAATATTAATAAATATTATAATCCTTAGATTACTATATATATATTAATTAACACTAATTAATATAAAATAATATTTTCATTCTAAGTATTATCTATATATAAATTAGTAAAAAATAAAAAATTAAAAATTATACATATCTAAATAAATAATAAATTAAATCTTATATATATTAAATATATATAAGTGAAGAAATGTAGTACAATAAAAATTTATAATAAATATAAATAAAGTAATAACTATCTACTATCTAATAATAAAAAAAAATAATTAATCTAATACTAAGAAAAATAGATGCTAATATAAAAATAACACATTCATTCTAAATATTACATGAATTATGAATTATTACAAAAAAAATTATTATTACATGATATTATTATATAATAAAATATATATATATATATATATAAAACTATTATTAATTAAAAATAATAATTATTTATATAAATAGAGATTCAAATTAAAATAAATCAATACTTATAACATTATTTAAACCAATATCTATAATTTATATATAAATTAATTATAAAAGTTATTCTTTAAGAAAAATAATAATATATAATAATAAATTATTACAATTATAAAAAAATATAATAAAATATTATCTATAAATATTTAATAAAAAATATAATTGTCATGACTATATATAAATTGATTATAAGAAAAATATTCTTTAAGAAATAATATATATTAATAATAAATTATTATAATTGAGAATAATAATAAAATATTATATATATATAATTTAATTAATAATATATTTTTATCATTAAGTATTTTCTATATAATGATAAAATCTTACAAAACCAAATAATTCAAGTTATAATTGATAACCAATAATACATCCTAGAATGACATATATAATATATATTTATATTATGACTTCAAAACAACAAAATAAAGTTTTTGTTAGACATTTTCCAATATATGACGAATTTCCTTGTTTATATTGCTTAAGTCTGGTGTTAAAATATGTTTAATTATTGTAACAGTAAATAAAAATAATTTTAAATTATAGTATTAATAATAATAATAAAAAGAGAAATCTTAAAATAATTATTAATTAAAAAAATATTTATAAAAAAATTTTTTTTAGTTACTACTTACATTGACTATATATTTTGTATATGAATACTGGAAAACAAGGATGTTTTTAATTAGTGTATTAATATTTAATATATTATTAAATATCTGTCCCTTCAAAGTAAATATATAATAAATATTTTTACAGTTAATATATTTATATATCTAAAAAATAAAAAATATATATTTATATATGATGAATAACAAATATAATATAGAGAAATGTTCGTCTTTTAGTTCTATTAAAATATGTCTTTGGAATATTTATAATAATATTATATATAATTTATATTGTAATATTAACTATATTCTTATTTATATTAACTTATCAAACGGAAGATAATATATTTATGGATATTATCACTTTTTTTGTGTTTTATTCCTCTCTTCTTTATTAATTTATATTTCTGTATGTATTGTATAAAATATTTAATATCAAGATAAAATATATATAGTAAAAAAAATTTATATAAATTTTTTTTTAAATTTTTTTTATTTTTTATTATAAATAATTATAAATAAATAAAAATTCATATAGGTCTCTTATTATACTAGTGTATGTTCATACATAGAAAATATTCAAGAAGAATCATACAATATTAAACAACTAGAAAATACTGAAGATAGTAATTGTATAAAAAATATACAAGAATAAATTAAAATTAAGAAAGGATGAAATAATTTTATAATAATTAATGAATAAAATAAATATATAAATTTAAATATTTTTTATTGATTAAATATGAAATTTTAAATAAAAATATATTTAAATAAAAAATAAATAAATAATAAATGAATAAATATAATATAATATAATATAATATAATATAATATAATATAATATAATATAATATAATTTAATTTAATTATATAAAAACAAATTTACTAATGAATAATAATTTTTTCTTTATTTTTATTTATAAAATTTTATATTTATGAATAATTAGAAATTACAAAAAAAACTTTGTATTTCATATATATATGAGAATATATCGTTTTCACTACTATATTAAAATTTTTAGGGAATTGAACATCATTTTATTAATAAAAAGTGATATTAAAATTAAATAAATAAATAAATTATATTAATGGATGGTAAAATAATAAATAAAAAAAATTTAATTATTATTACAAGTGAATGACAATTATAAATTAAATGAATCATTAATTCACCATCTTTCTACTATGCTAAGACCTATTTATTTTTAAATAATTCTATTATTGAAGACTAAAACATTGTAATGATACCAATTTTTAATTATAAAAATAATATTTATATATAAAAATTAAAGATCAAATTTGAAATTATATTTAAATTTTTTTTAAATTTAATTAAAATTCACATTATGAATTTAAATATATAAGAAAATAAAATTTATTATTGTATAATATATATAAGATAAACAAAAAAATTATTATATATATATATAAGAAAAATGGGTTATAATATTCAAGTTATTATTATAATAAATAAAGTTTAGTTAAACTTTACAATTCTTTATATATTTTATATATAATAATATTTTTTTAGAAACAGATAAAAAAAAATTATTTTTAAATAATTATTATTTAATAACTATAAAATATAAAATATAAAAAAGTATTAATAAAAATTATATACCATTATAAATTTTATAAAAAATTTAATTCTTTAAAAATAAAAAATTTCTAAAATTACTAGCCATAAATGTAATAAATCAAAATAATTTAAATTTAACATAAACATAAATCATTTTAAATTATTAAGAAAATATTTCTAAAATAAATATTCCATATAATCATAAATTCGATAAATGATGATGATATCAATATATCAATATGACTTTAATAATTAAAATTTTAATTTAATATTATTTTATTTTAACATATAAACAAAATTACCTTTAACTGCTAATAACATGTTAATTAATGATATTGTATTCCATTTATTAAAAATATTAAAAATATGAGAATATATTACGATAGTGAAAATGATAAAATTATTAATAAAGTAAATAATGAAAAAATTATATGGGAATTATATGGTAATAAAAAATATAATTAGATCATTTCTAATAATAATGAATGTAATATTTTATATACTATGAATGGTATAGTAATTAACAATATAACATTATATTTGGTTCCTTTAGGTTTATAAATTAATAATTATATTGATACGAAGAAATATATTTAAGAAGAAGATGTCTAAATGAAAAAAAAATTTATTATGAAACTATTTATTCATTAAAGTTAACAGATAAAGATTCTTTAATTCTTAATGATAAAATTACTATATATAAAGATAAAGATATTAATAATTTATATCTTCCTTATAGATTAGATATTATTAATGATAATTTATATATAAGAAATTCTATAAATAAATATTTATGGTCTACTAGCGAAAAATACCCAAGTGGTAATTCTATGATAAGGAATACTATTGAAAATTGTGAAAAATTATATGAAAATGAAATATTTAACAATAACTAGTTATTCATTAATATTTTCATATATTCATTAATGAACTATTATTTATATTTAATTGTCTTTTTTTGGAATCCAATATTTTATAATTTACGCATTCTTATTGATAATGTATAAAAATTCATTATTTTTCATTAAGAAGCTCGATTTTAAAACAAAATTAAAAAAATAAATATAGATTTAATTAATTTTTTATTTAATTATTTATTGATTTTATTATTAATATGAATAAAAAAATATTAGTAAATAACAATATTTAATTATGAACCAATTATCATCAGAGAAATTATGACATAACTTGAATAAAAAAATGTTAAATAATACATTGACTAAAAAAAGTATATTTTTAATGTATTTTTTAGTCAATATATTAATATTTTATTTATTCAATTTCAGTAATAATCAAACAAAAATAAAAAATAATAAGATAATAGTATAAATTTTATTTATTATTTTGAAATAACTTAATATTATTTTATAAATATTAATATTGGTTTTAATATTATTATTAGTATTATACTTTATAGAAGTAGAAAATATTCTTTTTTATCCC